>CAUYPK010033212.1:0-14705 GCA_963574355.1 Loris lydekkerianus
CACCTCCCACACTGACCACATCCCCACACTGACCACCCCATACACTGACCACCACCCACACTGACCACCTCCCCACACTGACCACCCCTTACACTGACCACCACCCACACTGACCACCTTCCCACACTGACCACCTCCCCACACTGACCACCCCCTACACTGACCACCCCCCTACACTGACCACCTTCCCACACTGACCATCCCCACACTGACCACCTCACCACACTAACCACCCCTCTACACTGACCACCTCCCACACTGACCACCTCCCCACACTAGCCACCTCCCCACACTGACCACCCCCTCATTGACCACCTCCCCACACTGACCACCCCCACACTGACCACCCCCACACTGACCACCTCCCACACTGACCACCTCCCCACACTGACCACCCCCACACTGACCACCCCCTACACTGACCACTCCCCACACTGACCACCTCCCACACTAACCATCTACCCACACTGACGACCTCCCACACTGACCATCTACCCACACTGACCATCTACCGACACTTACCAACCCTCACACTGACCACCTTCCCACACTGATCACCTCCCCACACTGACCACCCCCACACTGATCACCTCCTTACGTTGATCATTTTTCATAGACTGAATATACCCCACATGTGCATCTCAGCAGAGCGGGCCCAGTTCCGAATGTTGACCAGTTTGCCCTGGTCCTCTGGGTGGTCACTCACAGAGGGGCAGCCTGGTCCCCTGGGTGGTCACTCACAGAGGGTGGCCTGGTCCCCTGGGTGGTCACTTACAGAGGGGTGACTATATTTGCACTTAGATCCTTATCTTGGCATCTGTTTCGGTGGGAGGCCAAACCAAGATAGCATGTTGGAAGTTTGGTTTGTTATAATTAGTTTTATTGAAAAGGAAAACTTTTAAAGATCGGTCATGCCAGGCTTCTTAAGCACTTTACCGATACTGACCGCATAAATCCTCTCGGAACCTTCCAAGTTGAGGTGCTGAATAGGATTTGTCAATTTGCATTTTCTGTGACAGTAGAAAATGATTTCATTTTTTTTCTTTTAACATTCAACAATGAGTTAAATTTGAAAATGAGCAAATTATAACTATATTAAGACTTTTAAGTTAGTCATAAAACTTGGGGGACAAAAGTGATGAATACTTAAGTATGTCAGTATTTTACTGTGAGTCAGTTATGATTCTTTTATGCTTCAATTTCTGTCATTAAAACTGAGGTAATTGTAATAGTTACATCTACTTTTATTTAATTTTAAATTATGTATATTTTAATAATGCAACTGATTCATTTTACTCTGTTCATATACCTAAATAATAAGATGACTTAAAATATCATTACCTAATAATATGATGACCTAAAATACATTACAAGGCACTGTAACATACGAGCATATGATGACAATGAGAGTTTCTTCATGAAGGCATGAAATTACCAGCTGGGCATTGTGGTGGGCACCTTAGTCCCAGCTACTTGGGGGGCAGAGGCAAGAGAATCACTTAAGCCCAAGAGTTGAGGTTGCTGTGAGCTGTGACTCCACAGCACTCTGATGAGGGTGATGTAGTGAGACTCTGTCTCAAAATAAAAAACAAAACAAACAAACAAAAAAAAAAAACATGAAATTACCAGATTTCCTGGCTTCACTCCCCCTTCTGACACTTTCAGACTGTATAACCTAGGGCAAATTAATTAGCCTCACTGTGCCTTACTCTCCTCATCTGTGTAATCGGGATAATGATTATTCCTAATTCATAGAGCTTCTGTGTAAATCAGCACAGCAGTAACTATCCAGCCCCTGGAGGTATCTGGCACATGTTAACTGCGTGGCTATAAAGTGTGGCTATTAATGTCACTTTCCTTGTTACTACTCCCAAGTTTGGGTTATGTGATGCCAGTCTCCGATTCTTTCCGGGAGGATTTTTCTCTCCAATGGCTGGGTCATCCTGAGCAGGAGAGAGAAGTGGGAGAGGATTCTGGCCCGTAACTCTGCACAGGGGTTGTCCAGGCAGTCTGTGCTAAGAACAACGCAACTAACTACAACCCCTACTGCAGCGGGCATTCCTGTCAGCGACATGCCCCTCAGAGGATGCATGTTGAACTCATGTAGTAACCTTGCAACGTCCTTGACCTTCTGTTGTCTTTGAGGATGGGTGGCCATGCACCAAGGGCCTGTGCCATCTGACCTTCTCTGAATCAGGTGATTCTCATGTGCACCCAAGCCCAAAGCCTGTATAAAAGGAAGGCCAGAAACTGAGTCGGTGGGCTCGGTTTTGGAGATGCTAATCCCCCTGGCTGGTGAATAAAGCCACTTCCTCTTCCATCTGGTGCCGAGAGTCTTTCTATCTGTCTGCTTCAGCTCCTGCTACAATCCTCTGCAGCATGTGAACAAGCGTGGACCCGCAGATTTTGGTAGGGGGCAACCTGTGTTCCTGTGAGTAAGTGGGGACTTTGCAACCTTTCATTTTTTGCAGACTGAACCAAGAAATAAAACACAATTGCTTTATTGAAGCACAATAAGAAGTCTTCCCAAAATTAAATACTTTACTGACCGTCAGCAACAGAGGCTACTAACAACAGGGCAGAGAATAGTTAACTGAGTCACCTTCCCCCCACCCTTGTCTTCTCCAGGAGCTTGACCACAGGCCTCCCTCCCCCTCCCTCCACCTCCCTCCCCCTCCCTCCCCTCCCTCCCCTGCCCCCTCCCCCTCCCTCCCCTCCCTCCCCTCCTTCCCCTCCCTCCCCTCCCTCCCCCTCCCTCCTCTCTCTCCCCACCACCCTCACTGGTCTCCGTTGTTTACACTTTATTACTCATTATATAACCCGTTGCCTTTCCAACTTGTATTCCTGTTGTGAGTCATCAATTGACTTAATATGTGTGTGTTTTTAATTTTATAATTCTTTGGAAGGCAAATGGCAGTGTTTGACAGACTTTTTCATCTTAATGAAGGACCAAACAAGCGGAATATTGTGCCTGTGTCAGTTCTTCATAAATCTTCATGGTTTTCCCCTTATTTCCCCATGTTTCAAAATTTCCTGAAATTTTATTAGGTATTAAGCTTGTCAAGTCAATTGAAGAAAATAAGATTAAATACAATCTATTTCCTGACAAGAAACAGATGTATAGAGTTTTTCTCAACCTAAAAACTGCCTTTAATCATTTAATCTGCACATATTCACTGAATATCCATTATGTCACCAGCACTGTCGAGGAATTTAATAAAGGAGAGGAGGAGGGGAGAAGGTGGAGGAGGATTCATTTCTTTCTTTGTTGTTGTTGGTTTGGTTTGGTTTTTGTTTGTTTTTACAGGTTTGGAGGGGTCTATAAAACTATAGCAAGCGTAGTTTGGCTACATGGGTACAGTGCAGTGATTTTCAATCAGTGTGCCACCAGGGGATCTTAGGCGTGCCATGAAAATTTTAAAAGACCACTAATTAAATTATTTTCAAAGACGTTCAAAGAACAGTTAAGAATCTTCTCTCTCTCTCTTTTTTTTTTTTTTAATTCTTTTTAAAAATCATCTTAAGGGGGTAGCGCCTGTGGCTCAACTGAGTAGGGCACTGGCCCCATATGCCGGAAGTGATGGGTTCAAACCCAGCCCCAGCCAAAATGCAAAAAAAAAAAATAAATAAATAAATAAATAAATAAATCATCTTAAGGCTCAGTGCCTGTGGCTCAAGCAGCTAAGGTGCCAGCCACATACACCTGAGCTGGTGGGTTCGAATCCAGCCCAGGCCGGCCAAACAACAATGACAGCTGCAACCAAAAAATAGCCGGGCATTGTGGCGGGCACCTTTGGTCCCAGCTACTTGGGAGGCAGAGGCAGGAGAATCATTTGAGCCCAGGAGTTGAAGGTTGCTGTGAGCTGTGATGCCAAAGCAATCTAAACCGGGCGATAGCTTGAGGCTCTGTCGAAAAAAAAAAAAAAAAAAAAAAAGAGTAAGCCCAAGAGCAGGAGGTTGCTATGAACTATAAGGTCACAGCACTCTACCCAGGGTGACACCTTGAGGCTCTGTCTCAAAAAATAAAAAAATAAAAAATAAATAAAAATCATCTTAAGTTAAATGTGCCATGGAAGTTTAACTATAGGTTCAAGTGTGCCAGGAGATAAAAAGGCTGTGTAACACTGGCGTAGTGTATAGTTGTGAAGACTGGGTGTGGGAAGATGAGTTGAATCAGGCTTTTTTGCCTGAAGGCCACGAGGTGCCTAATTGTTTTGCATAACTGATCAAGCCGGCTAATGATAAGTAATCATCATTAGCGTCTAATTTGAGCTGCTCTTGGTCTGGCTGCTATATAAGGCCCCATGGCTTTCTGCTTGGGGGAGGTGTTTTCTGGGCTCCCTTGCCTGCCCTCACAAGCTGATGCCCCAGGCCGGCTGGTTGAGGGAAGGCAGGTCACAGCTACCTTTGGCTCCTCTTTTTTTTTTTTTTTTTTTTCCGGGTTGTCCAAATCCAGTGGAAAGCTTTTTGGACTCAGTACTGGGCTTACAGAGAAGCCAGCATTGGCATAGCACTGAGCCATGTGCCCAGTAAGTTTTCACCCCTCACCCCCTCACCCTCTCACATGTCCATGGTCCCTGGTCTCCTAATCGAGTCTAGGTCAGGACACATTTCTGAGGACAGAGAAGGACAGCTGCAAGGACACAGGGTGACAGGGAGCTGGGGAGTTGCTAGAGAACAGGGGAAGGAGGGTTTCCAGGGCTTGTCAGGCGGTGAGAAAAAAGGAAGGGCATTTGAACGTTATCACACGGGCGAGAACAGTGGTAAAATTGTGATAGAGCTAAGGTTATAATGTAGGTCGTTGTCCCAAAGAGAGGACACAAAGAAGTCACCAGAGTTTGAGCAGGAAAGGAAGGGGGGGAAGAGAAGAAGACTGAGAAACACAGGGCAGTTTTAGGGGGAGCTAATGAAGCCCATGCAAGGGCTCCTCACACAGCCCCCTCCCAAGGCCCAGGAGGATCCAGCCACGTGTCCACTTGTGCTGGGTTGGGCACACTCTGCAATAGCAAGGTACTTGAACTGCAGTTGGTAACAAGACCATGCTCTTTCACTTTAACTTCTCCTCCTTAGTATGATGGGCAGTTAAGGGAAAGGTGAATTGGAGATGACTTGGTTTGGAGTTGGTGGGGCTCCTGGGCCCCACGGCAGTGGCTGGGTGTGGTTAAACTGCCAGGAAACTGGGTGCAAGAATAGCTTCCAGAATCACTGCTGTGTAGCCCACTCAACATCACGTGAGGGTAACAATAAGTCAGTGGTCAAGTGTTGACAATTTAAAGGCTATTTAAAATTTTTTTATTTAGAGAAAACTTGAATTCCTCCAAATCTTGTAATGTATACAGGTGGTCTCCAGGTTACAGAAGAGACAGGTTGCGTGAGTTTGTTCTTGAGTTGAACTTGTATGTAAGTTGGAATGGGAACACTTACCTATTACCTGTAATAGCCTCTGTTCATAAGTGCAAGTCACATGTCAGATGTTTGTAACTTGGGGACTGCCCAAAAATTGATATGTGAAAAAAATTGATAATTTTCAAAAATTGACATTTCTAGAACTTACTATGCCATTAGCAATAACCAGTTAAGAACCTGAAAAAATAATTGAGTCTCTTATTAGATATAATAAAAATCAAAGTTCACTCAATCATACTAGGAAAAAAATATGAATTATTTTTCTTACTATAGAAAAATGCGGTTATAAAACTGCTATCAGATGAGAGGGTGATCAAAACTGAGACGTTTCCTCTGTAATCAGCTTTTAAAAATGTGTGATGATTTATTTCCTCCTCTAAATATACATTTATTTTTAAAACTAATTTTGTATTCTGAAGATTTATACCCCCTCCAAACCAGAATGCACTTACTATGTGCACAGGTTTTATTCTGTTTTGAAGTTAGATTTGAAAGGAAATAAAAACTATTGAACATGTACCTACTGAGTGTGACAAATGCTATTTCCTGGTTTCATCTTCAGAACAGTCTTTCAAATTAAATATTATTATACTTGTATGAGGATAAAACTGAGCGCAGTTTCCATGGCCACTCTGCTAATAAGTACTGGAGCTGGATTTGAGGGCAGACCTGTCAGATTCCAGAGCCTGTCCCCTTCTGCGTAGGACGCAGTAAGCCGGAAAAGGGCTGGTAACTGAAACAACATAGGAAGTTTTAAGTAAACAATACAGCAATGAAACGCAGTGTTGAGAGAAGACGATCATTTGTGGGGAAACATTAACTTAGGGTTTTTTACCGATTTTACTGCTTGATGATTCTCATACAAATACACAGATTTCTCGCTGCATCTCAAAAGCAACAGTGCATGCCCACAAAACTGAAATATTCGGTATTCTGGGCTGCATAGTGTAGTTCATCTATTGGAGCATAATAAAACACAACATCACACATATGAAAATACATAAATTGCTATCAAGAAATTCCAAAGAAGTGGACAATAAAATGTGTTCATAAAGGCAGGAAGGCCTGTGTCAAAACTGGAAGGTGAGTTGAACCCTCTTCACTAAAAGCTAATGCTCTGTCTGGAGTCCATGGGAAATTTGCCGATTTGGGCTTCCTGGCCTTTCCCCACGTTCTTGCTGCAAGCATCTGTCACCTCCCCGTGGCAAGATGTCCACTGGCTGACGCCCACATTCTTATGTAACAGGAAGAAAACAGCTCAGCCAGATTCATGCTCTTCTAGAATAAGAATGTCTGTCCTGCGTGAATGCTGTACACTCCCTCCAGGGTCTTCCATCATATTAAATGCTTCCACCTCTATAATAAAGGGCCTTCGGCACTTTAAACATTTCATAATGGAGTATTTCCTGAAAGTGCACCTGATTATCCTTTTTGTTTCTTTAGTGTTTATAGTAAGGACAAGCTGAAAAGCTGTAATTACGTTTCATTGTTTTAGCCAGGTCAAATGCCCACCAGGACACCAGAGCGTGACATCTTTAACCATGGTTTTATTTATATAGAGAGTCCAAACACACCCAGATGACAGGAAATAACCCGTGATGGGCAAGAAATTTATAGGAGGTAATGGTTACTGGACAAAGACCAATTCTTCCCTGAGATGAACTGTGCATGAATTTCTGAGGGAATTGAATCCTCTTACAGTATTTATATTTCCTGTGCTAATCTATATAGTATCCATTTTTAGAATGAATTGTCAAGTTAGGGTATTTTTGAAACCTTATCAGCTTTCAGAATGATTCATTTCCACTAATATTTCTACAAGATGGAGATAATAACTGAAGCTCCATTCTGAGAATGAGCTAAATATAGTCTCTATTTGTAGCTCATTAAATGCAGAAACTTGATCTCGGTGTCTGTGTGGCACATTCTTGGACTGCTCTGGGCTTGAGGCATGGTACACAACTGTCACGTAGAAGAGTCGAGCTTTTGTGGCAAGCTGACATTACAAATCCTGGCTTCAGTACATTGCTAGCATCAGGGACGAGTACCTTACCAATCTCAATGTTTTAATATTTTGATTTTTAAAAATTTTATGAGAAACCAGTAAAAATTATATTATGCTATAACAAACTCAGTTTGAATTCAAATGTAGTTTCAATAGTGTTAGTATTTTTCTGAACTGACTTTATTCTTTAATTGACTTTTATTTAAATTTTGATGCCAGGCACTATATTGACCGAATTAGCTCTTTAGTTTGGTATCAAATAGTTTACCACAGGGTTCATTTTGCAAAGTCAGGAATATTAATAAAACCAAAAAAGACAAGTCTCAAGACAAGCATTTGATGTAACCCCAGCATTTACACACCACTCAGTGGCTACCAAGGACTAATAACTATTTTTTTTCTTTCTTTTTTTGGCCAAGGTTTTGTGTAGTGGCTTATCAGTAGTTTTAATGTATGCAGCTGCCCAGGAAAAAATAACGTCAAGTACAATTTCAAATATATAAGCCACACTCTGCAAATATTTGATGATAATGATGTTTAATCTGTACTTGAAACCTCTCCAGAGTAAACACGACTTGGTTATTTTTCATGGTTTACTTCTCCAGCTGTACCCTTAGGGTAGAAACATCTCCGGTATGTGAGGCCAGTGCCCTACTCCTTGAGCCACAGGCACTGCCCTAATAGCTATTATTTTTTGAATGACTGAATGATGAACTTATTCAACTACATCTGCTTGGTAAGGTAAAAGCAAAACAGAGACCAAGGAAATGTGTGTATGAAATAGAAATTAATTGGTAGCATAAACTATATACCCTCTGTCATTTGATTTTTATTTAATTATTCTATAGTTTCTTTCTTTTTTTTTTTTTTTACAGTTTTTGGCTGGGACTGGGTTTGAACCTGCCACCTTTGGTATATGGGGCTGGTGCCCTACTCCTTTGAGCCACAGGCAGTGCCCTTTCTCTATAGTGTTTTTTAACATCATATCCTGAAGAGGAGAGAGGAGTCTGAAGAGGCAGCTGGACACAGGAATGTGAGCATTACTTGGGAGGCTGCAGAACCTACCAGAACAGGCAATTTAAAAATAGGTCAGTGTTCTGTTCCTGTTCAGATGATATGGCACATGGTTCAGCTGTGGGCAGAGACGGACTTAATCATTTCTCAAGGAAGCTTTCATGTCATTGATTCTTGCTCTGACTCTGCTTCCTTTAGCAGAATATGTTTCTTGAGTGTATTTTAAGAAAAACCAGAAATTGTTACTCAGAACTCTCATGCATTTTAGTGTGGCCAATATCAGACTTTAGGCATATACATATATTTAAAGTCATATGTAAGACCTTTATTATGCCATGTAACTATATATATGCATAGTTAATATTAATAAGAAAACATGATTTCCCATGGCAAACTGAAGTTGATGTTAATAGTAAGGACTCTGCCTGAGTGTCCTATATCAAAACAAGGAAGTGCCCACCCTGGGATGTGGCATTTCTGTCTGTTAGGAGCATCACAAGCCTTCCATGACTGCTCAGTCCATCCTGAGGGAATGTAAACATTGTGAACTCATGGGAATGTTCGCACACATTCCTGCATGGCTCTTATTTGCCTGAATTATGTTAACAAGCAACTAGCGTTAGCATGCTTAAAATGACCTCCAATCAGTTCGCGAGTAGATCAAGGAAATGTGATGTATACTCACCACTGAGTACTACTCAGCTGTAAAAAGGAATGAAATAACATCTTTTGTAGCAACTTGGATGGAACCAGAGACCCTTATCCTATGAAGCAAAGTATCTCAAAATGGAAACCCAAACACCGTATGTTCCCTCCAATAATTGGGAGCTAAACCATGTGTATGTGTGGGCAGAAAGCGATGTAAATGATATTGGGAAACAAGGAGGGGAGGCTAGGAGGGACTGAGGACTAAAATCTCACCTCTGAGATCCAGTGAACACTGTTCGGGGGATGGGCACACCAAAACCCCTCCTTAACTCTTATGCGAGTCATCCGTGTAAGGGGAACATTTGTACCCCCATAATATTTTGAAAGGAAAAGATGTTGAAATAACCTAAGTTTCTCAAAGATTTTCAGGGACTTTGAGAAATAGTTTCTCTACTTGTGAACAATGTATTTCATAGGTTGCATCAATTTATGAGCCAACCAACAAAGAAATATTTGGCGGCCTCTGGATTTCGGAGGCCCAGATATCTGGAGCCTTGTTCAGCCTCCCGCTGGCTGTTGAAAGATACAGACTGGAATCCAGGCCTCATTCTTGGTTCTCTCTGCTCCACCGCGTTGCAAGTGCCATATCCAACTTGTCTATTGGATTTCTTCTCTTTTAAACACACAGAAATGAAAATGTGCTGTTGGGAACGCTGGCCTCGACTTTGTTGGCTGAATGTGGGTATTTGAACACAGTGTTGCCACGCGGCCCAATCCTCCAGAGTTCTGTTTGTGTTTCTCAATTAAATGTAAAGATGCCGTTTTGTGTAGTGGCTTATCAGTAGTTTTAATGTATGCAGCTGCCCAGGAAAAAATAACATCAAGTACAATTTCAAATATATAAGCCACACTCTGCAAATATTTGATGATAATGATGTTTAATCTGTACTTGAAACCTCTCCAGAGTAAACACGACTTGGTTGTTTTTCATGGTTTACTTCTCCAGCTGTACCCTTAGGGTAGAAACTCTTCCAGATTGACTGAGTTGAAGTACTTACTAGAGGCAGGTGAAGGAACTGGATATTCCCACCTTTTTTCTATATCTTATGTGTTTTTTATTCAAAAAAGTTCTCCAGCTTTTTTTTTTTTTTGTCATGAGTACACATACGATGCTATCGTGTAATTTTAACTAGTTCCTGCCTCTCTGAGTCATGCCTAACCCCCCAGGAAGGAGGTGGGAATAGGACTATTTGTTATTCAAGGAGACCCCACTAGAGTGTTCCACATGAACCGAAGGATAACGTAACAGGTTTTTAAAGTCTCAGGATGGAATAATTAATCATAACTCAAGTCATCAAGAAACAACTTCTAAACATTTAGGCAAACATTCATTGAAAAATACTGACTTACAAATGCATTAAAAACCACAGAATTCATGTTCACTGAATTTCTAACTATTCTGCACCTTGTGACTTGGTGCCAGGATACACTAATGTTAAATTTTCCAAAGGTGAAAATTATTGTAACAGGTCTATGACATAATTAACCAGCATGGACTACGTACTTAGCTGTGATATAGTGCAGACTCTTACAGGAGGACTTCTGTGGGCCTTGTTCTCTGTCCTTCCTCATAGAATGGCGAGGAGAGGAAAGTTATGTTTCAGAAGAAAGAACACAAAAGTCGAACACCAGAAAACCTGAGCAGTGAAACCAAAATCATGGGCAGCTAAAGTCAGCTGAAGACAGCACTAAAGCTTGGTTTCTGGACATCGGTGGTCTTAAATGACAATGAGTGTTCCCAGAATGCCTGAGGAAAAAATCAAGAAAAATGAGAACTCCAGGCAGGCCGGCAATACAGGCCTTGTGAGCTTTGGAGGAACAGAAGCAACAGTGGCCTTGGGACAAGATGACTTCCTCTGGGCTCTTAGAGAAACCTCATGGGTTCTAAATGTTAGCAAAAAAAGAGGTAATGCTGAAGCACTTACCAGAATGGGAAAAGAGAAGAACTTATCAGAATGGCTGTCCTACCAGTCCCAGCCCAAGAAGTCTTTACAGAACACTTTTTCTAGGATGAGTTTGTGAACTTAATTGTCCGATCCCCTGTGATGACAGTCTGATGGCCTTTCCAGAGAGAGTTCCAAAGTTGCTTTGAAGGGTGGAGTAGGCGCTGGCATCAGTATGGAGCTTCCCAAGCGGAGCACTGCCTGGAGTTCTCATTTTTCTTGATTTTTAGTATTTAAATCCCATAATCTGATTGAGCAGAGAAATTACCTCATTAATGAACAGGGGAGGTTCTGACACACAGTTCTGAAGCTTCACTTTGGTCTTTCACAGTAACATAAATGAAAATATCAACATCCATGTCCTAAGGACACTTAGAGAACGGCGCTAAATATTTCCAGTCTAAGCTCACAGCCGACAGGCATGTAAGTGGAGACACAAACTCAGACGCTGTGTCCGAGCTTGGGGTTCTCCCCGTCCGCGTGGTCCCCTGCTCCCTAAGGGAAGTGGGCGGGGGTAGGGTTACAACTGCTGATAGAATGTTCACTTCCTTCCTTTTCTTCATAGCTTGTCTTACAGATTTACTTTATCTAAATCTGAGGATTATCTGAGCAAATTAACACAAAAAATTTTGTGGTTTTGTTTTAGGGTGAAAACAATCTCCAGGTCCACTTTTCACACTGGGCCTCCCCACGGGGGGCTGGATCGACACTGTCACATCCACAGGCCTTACCGTGGCCGGACGTGTGCCCTGCCACCTCTTAGCTGTGTGACCTCATGCTGTGCACGCCTCTCTATTTCCTAAACTTTAAAATGAGAATTATAATAACAGATGACTATCTCATGGAGTTCCATCAGGCAAATTTGACACCATATGTCAAAATCAGAGGTGGGGGGTCAGGGGTGAATAAAGAAGAGAGAAAAGGGACACAGAGAGAATGAAACGGAGTTCCTGAGACGCAGCGGTTTAACTTGATAATAAACACCTTTCAACCATCAATACTGTGTATTTCCTTGTCAATTGTGGGTTATATAATGAGGAAGTTGACACAGTGGCAGAAAACACCAAGTAAAAATTTCCATCATTCACAAGATTCCCTGTGGAGAAAAATAAACTCATTTTATTCCTGACCCTAAATATGCTCAAGGATGAGTGAGCTACAAGGCGGTGGGCAGGAAATTAAACCTCGGGAAGACAGAGTTGGTAATGTCAGAGGGAAGACATTTCTCATCCATATGAAAGATGCTGTTCCAATCAGAGTGAAAACACAGGTTTCTACTAGGCGTCACTGGACTTCTAATGAAGCTCCTTCAGTGAAGAATTGCTGGGATATGGGAAACACGGGCTGTGACTGCTGGGGCTGTCTGGCCAAGAGTAGCTAATTCGGAGCAAGTTATTTTAAAAAATGATGCTAAAAATTATAAGCAATATTCACTGCAATTGAGGAAAAATATTATTTTGATTATTTCCTAATATCTTTTATTTAAGTTTCAGGAAATAAATAGCAGTTGGCCAGATGAGACTTCCTCTGCCACACCCATTTTCTGCCTACGTTGGCACTTAGAGATTTTTCCTTTGTGTGTGTTTAATAGTTGGTGGCCATGACAAACTCAGGGCTTTCCTGAGACAGCCCTGTCATAGTTCAGAGAGGTGGGTGGCTTACGATCACCATTCTGAAGGTGGGGGTACCAGGCCAAGCCACAGAAGACCCATGTCTGCTGAGAACCTGCTTGGGGGTTCACAGCCGTCTCTACACGTTGGAAGGGGTGCGGGGGCCCCAGCGCCTCTCCTGTAAGGAGGCTCTGCCCCTGACCGGGTCACCTCCTGAAGTCCCCAGCACCTCATGTCATTGTTTCTGGGGTCAGGATTTCAACATGTGACTTATGAGGAGACAATACACCACAGCAAGCAACTTCAGCAGCTAATGGTATAATATGAGTCAATTCTTTCTTGTTTCAAAATGTGACTTTTTCCACACAAGGAAATGGCAACACCTGGGAGATGTCCTGGCCTGGACGGCGGTGGGAGGGCTAGTGCCTGGCATGGGCTCTGAAAAGGACGCGGGGCCCTGGGCAACCTGGACAGCACTGAGCCCAAAGCTCCTGCAGGTGTGGTCGGGAGGACACGCTTTGGCCCTGAGCCTCGGCCGCAGCCAGGCAGCCTGCTCACCCCACCGGCCGTGGCCTGGCCCACGTGCCTTTCTAGCCCTGTCTGTCTCCTGCTGTCCTTTCATCTGTGATTGGCTTATCCCTGTTTTCCAGGTTGCCCCTTGTCAGAGTGACGTTCTGATCCCATCAGTGTTTGATATCTCCCCATCAGGACGGCTCCTCAGACCCCTCGGACCCCTCATGTGCTTCCTCCTCCCACTCAGCACTGCAGCCCAGCTCTGCAGCTGGCCCTCCTGAGTGCTCCCTGCCCCTCTAGTCCATAACCTGTGGGATTCCCCCCAGACACCAATGTCCAGTGCATTGATCTGCTTTCAAGGCTCACCCTTCAAAACGCAGCTACACACAACACAAGCCATGTTGTCTCCTTCTGGCCACTGCGCCGTCACCCGTGAACTTCAAAGGTCACTGCAAGAGTGAACCTTCTCTGAGAACACCGGGGACACACCATGTGTGCCTCAAGTGGAGACACTGATTAAACACACACGCAGTTTCCACCACTGCCTGGCGTGAGCTGGTCCCCGGTGCCCCCTTACTCACATTGACTTCATCAGGGCCAGTTCTTGACAGAGAAATAAAAAAGACAGTTGAGTTGTCTTTTCTCTACCTTCTGTTAATATTGCACCATCTGCCCTGAGTCTTAGCAGTATCTTTTTTGCTATATTTTTCTCTGAACTTAGCTTAAGAAAAAGATCACTCAAAACCCTTTAAAAATATTGTTAGCACATCCTACACTGTGTTTCCCAAGATTATTCTCCTGAGTTTGTATCACTCACATACAGACCCCTGAAGTCTTAGGTCCCCTCCTAGACACTGTGTGTCCTGTTGGAAACAGCTGTTGGCTGAAGTGTGTGGAGGGTGTGGGGGGGACAGAGGAGGCCCCAGGGGACCTTCTCACGCAGGGTGGTGCCTCCTGTGCGGCGAGTCCCGGGCTAACCTCTCAGGAATGTGGGTTCAGAATGTTCTCCCTTCACCTGAAAGCCCTTCAAATTTCCACCTCTCAAAATCATAAATTTCTACATATTTCTCTCTGCCCCTTATGTTCCATCTTCTTCACCTGAGCCAGAAACGTTCGTTCTCCCATTGCTTGGTTTCAGCCTTGGGTACCAACCACTCTACCACGCTGAGCGGCAGTGATGAAATCCTGTCCACCTTCATCCAAGGGCTAGTGTTAAAATCCCTGTTCGGAGTTGTCAACGGCCACGTGACAACTCCTTCCTCTCCCCTCCCCCTCTCCTCCCCCTCTCCTCCCCCTCCTCCCCCCCTCCTTCCCCTCTCCTCCCCCTCTCCTTTCCCTCTCCTTCCCCTCTCCTTCCCCCCTCCTTCCCCTCTCCTTCCCTTCTTCTTCTCCTTCCTCTCTCCTTCCCCTCTCCTTCCCCCCTCCTTCCCCACTCCTTCCCCTCTCCAAACACTCACCAACACCACTCAACCTCGAACAGTACCGAAAGACTCCCAAAACCGTCTC
>CAUYPK010033213.1:0-39199 GCA_963574355.1 Loris lydekkerianus
GGTGGAAATGCAAATTTATAAATTCCTTTTGGAAAGATGTATGGAGAACACTTAGAGATCTAAAAATAGATCTGCCATTCAATCCTATAATTCCTCTACTAGGCATATACCCAGAAGACCAAAAATCACATCATAACAAAGGTATTTGTAGCAGAATGTTTATTGCAGTTCTATTCATAATTGCTAAACCATGGAAAAAGCCCAAGTGCCCATCGATTCATGATTGGATTAAGAAATTGTGGTATATGTACACCATGGAATATTATGCAGCCTTAAAGAAAGATGGAGACTTTACCTCTTTCATGTTTATATGGATGGAGCTGGAACATATTCTTCTTAGTAAGGTATCTCAAGAATGGAAGAAAAAGTATCCAATGTACTCAGCCCTACTATGAAACTAATTTATGGTTTTCACATGAAAGCTATAACCCAGTTACAACCTAAGAATATGGGGAGGGGAGAAAGGGAAAGGAGGGAGGGGGAAGGGGTTAGAGGAAGGGGGGTTGGTGGGAGTACACCTGTGGTGCATTTTACAAGGATATATGTGAAACTTAGTAAATGTGGAATGTAAATGTCTTAGCACAATAATTAAGAAAATGCCAGGAAGGCTATTTTAACCAGTGTGATGAAACTGTGTCAAACGGTCTATGAAACTAGTGCATGGTGCCCCATGATCACATTAATGTACACAGCTATGATTTAATAAAAAATAAATAAATAAATAAATAAAATCTATTTCTTAGAAGATTAAGATCTTTCAGTGGTAAAAGAACCTTAAATTGGGGGTTAAGTATGAAAAGGTAAGTGTTTCGAATCATTGGATAGGTAGGTGTGGAAGTCACCTTAGTTTTCTGGTGGTTCTTTTCTCTTTTCTTTCTTTTTTTTTTTTTCCCTAGGCTCTCCAACCCCAGTTAGACATGGATTTTCTAGGACAGTATCAGTGTAATGTGATTTTTTTTTCAAATCAGGAGGTATATTAATTGCATAGATGATTTTGATGATAACAAAAATAAGAGAAACCATTACTTTCATTTCTAACAATACATAGTTTAGATACTTTGTTGTAAGTACATGGGTCATTAAGGAAGTTTTGAGATACATGAAAATCAAGAAATGTAAAATCTGCACAGTCAGAAACAAATAAAGCCCTCCCAGCAGCACAAACAAGCCAAGCAAGTTGAAATTTGCACGGGCATCTCAGAAAAGATGCTGTAAACTGTGCTTCTTAGATGCGAAATAATGGACCATCACACAATCTGTCTCAAAACTTTCACAGAGATCTATGTTCTTTACAGATATTTGACTACTCATACAGGTACTTTACATACCATTATTTTTAAGATTGAATAAAAATATAAATACTAGTAACATGAGATGCTTATTGTACAGAAAATTCAAGAAGATTAAGAATTTTTAAAATGACATTAACATGAAACTCATGTTTTAAATTCTTTCTATGAAACCTCATAGTTTTCATGACCATAATCTACCTTATTTTCTAAATAATCCAGTGAATGTAACAGGGAAGATACTTATATTTATAATGTCTATAATTTGTGCAGGAAGAAATCAGAATTTTTGGATGGATATTATTTGGCAAGTCATATGTTTGCCAATTAGAATTTTTCAGTTATTGGGTAGTCTCTACCACCCAGGGTTCTATAGAAGTGGCTAACACAAAGGCTCCTTGTAGGGAAACAGTGGAAGAGATTGCCATGAGTAGACACCACAGCCAGCTGCAGAAGGAGGTTTTCAATCTGGCCATCTAGTGAAAGGCAGATACCAGGGATTTTTGTGTAGGTTTTTATGTAGGTGTAATATGTAGGTAAAATATTATCAAAATTATCATAAATAAACAATTGTAGTTGATTATTAAAAATGTAATAATCATTTTTAATACTAAATAAAGTAAAATCAGAAAACTTCATATGAAATAAATGTATCAATATGGTCTTTGCCTGACCTAAAACTGGCAGTTTACGCAGATGAAAATGAGGTTTCCATAGTAAAGTCTGGTTATTAATACAACCTGTTAAAGTAAAAAAAACTTTCCACATTAATAAATACCATCATTTCATGCTATAAACATATAATTATCTGTAGAGACCCCTGATAGTAAATTAATTAAATCTCTGTTCCATTATGATGTCAACTAATTTGAAAACTCATTATTTATTTGGCACTAATTTAGCCTAGCAAATTAATTAGAAAGGGCATGGGAAAATAAATGATTCAACATGAAAGTCCAAATCAAGACAAAGAGGCAAAATTAAAGAACTTACTTAGAGAAGAGAGATAATTACATCACTTTCAGAAAGACTTTCTCTCTTCCTAAAGGCAGACTGCACAACGCAGGGAAGCTGCCTACAAGTGGAATCGGGAAACCAGAATTGGGAATTGTCTCTAGAAAATCAGTTTCTCTGTGAAGAGGCTGTCTACAGAAGCCTGTACTCCAGATATGTTTGCAGGGATCTTCTTGGCTTCACCCTTCTCTATAATGCAGTCCTGGAATCCATGGTACAATTCATCACTGGCCAACAACCTCTATCCCCTGCGGAGACATCCCTTCAACTGAAAGTTTCAAACGTCATTTCACGACAAGGCAGATTATTAAAAGAAAGAGATGCATTTGCCAGTGTGTGCTCAGGGAAGATCACAGAGTAATTACCCCATATCCCAGTGAGGTCCACAAGTTTACATACCACCATTTTAGAGGGAAGGGGGAGATGAAGAATATATGTGTGGATAATTTTATTTAGGGACAAGAAATGATTACTGGAGAGGATGAGCAGATACTTGGGAGAATGAAGGGATGGGGGGGAAAGATCAACTTGTACATAATTCTCCTTGGAAATTAAATTAACCTGAGAGACAGGTATTGCATTTAAAATTATTTGGTCCAGGTTTGATTGCATTCTTGACTTTCTTTCCTACAATATTTTGAGATACCAGGGTGGGGGAAAGTGTTCATTTTGATGGGCTCATTTTTGTGTGTGAAAAAAGAGGGGAAGCCCCATACAAAACCTGTTGATCTCTAAGGATCTTTATTTAAAAATACTCTTTATATTCAGGGAGTCATATTTTAGGATGAAATTTTCTGAGCTCTTTTATTTTCAAAAGCCCTTTATACATTTAAAAATTATTGAGGACCACAAAAAGCAATTTTTTTATCTTTAAAGTTATTATTTATTATTCCTATCAGTCATTCATCCTTTTTAATGATAATATATTTATGTGTATTTTTTGTTTTTACTTTTTTTTCCAATTTATAGCTTTCTTATGAAAGCTATAACCCAATTATAGCCCTAGAAGAAGGAGAAAGGGGATAGGGAAAGGAAGGGAGGGGAAGGATAGATGGAGGGAAAGTAATTGGTGGGACCACACCTACGGTGCATCTTACAAGGGTACATGTGAAATTTACTAGGTGTAGAATAGAAATGTCATAACACAATAACTAGGAAAATGCCAGGAAGGCTACATTAACCAGTTTGATGAAAACATTTCAAATTGTATATAAAACCAGCACATTGCACCTGATGATTACATTAATGTACACAGCTATGATTTAATAAAAAACAAAGAAAAAAATTTTTTAAAGAAAGAAAAACAAAGAGCAATTTTTTAACATAGGATGTATCTATTGGTGTTTTCTGTATGACAAATTAAAACAGAATTTTTTAGAAAATATTTACTATTTTATTTGAAAAATATACACCCGTTACATGATAACATAATTTTTATCAAAAATATATATTCTGAAACAAAGAATTTCAACTAAAAGACTAACATCATTTTAAATGTTTTGCACATCTCCTTAATATCTGACATGATAGCATTTCTGCATTAAATCTGCTATAATGTATTGTTTTGGGGTAAAATAGGTGAAAAAATTTCAGCTACAACCACATATGTAGTTTGCAAAGGAAAGAATATTTTATAGTCTTTTCAGAAAATTTTGCATATTCTTCAATACTATTTAAGACCTCAACTAGTAGTAGTGTCTTAAAATTATTTTTCCTTACAGAATGTGAGAGTATTTTCAGTAAATTTTTATTCTCTGTCACATAAGATCCTTGATCTATCTTGCATGTTCAAAGGATCCTTTACCCAGGCATGATTTTGTAACATCATGCCTTGGTTACTGGAAAAATATTGTTTCAGTTGGTTACGCAGATCTTCCAAATGCTATTTTACATAGCTGCTGACAGATTATCTTGAGAAAGAACATGAAGGGGCTTCAAGGGGGATGGCAGGAAAGCCCAGCCTGCTGAACAAGGAAGTCTGGAGGACCCATGGGAACTTTCACCACTCAACGGTTCTCTCCCCAGAGAAAGAGACAATGGGGCAATAATGCCCAGGGGCGCAGAGGCCAATGAAGGAGTTGCCAGGGGTTTCCAAGGGAGAGAGAGTTTTCTGTCTTTGCACCTCCATCTCTCTCACCTCTTGTCTGTCATGAGACGGACCCACTTCCAGCTCTCCTTAGAAGGGCTCTAAGCTTTCCCTTTGTTCCTAAATAGTTTCCCTTTGTTACACTGAAACTTGTGCAGGTTACTTGCGCTGGCTATTCACCTGCCTGTGCTGCTCAGTTTTATTTTCAGTTTCCGCTCACTTTTGCTTTCCATTCCAACAGTGCCTCTGTTGTACTTTCTAGCTCAGCCAAGTAATCAAATCAGGCCAACTGGGTTCAGGGACCTGGGAACCCCAACCCCCAACATATGTCACTTCAACTGCCAACATGTGTCATCTTTTTTTAACCTACAAATGTCTCTAATTCACTTAATTTAAACAATATTTTTGTGTAAGTTGACATTTTTCTTTAAGCACTTTAAAGATACAAAATTTTATGAAATATCTAAAAGTATTCTTTACATGTTGGCCACCTCATTGTAAAATTTTATAATGAGTATATCTTGAGTAAAGGTACCTTTAGGTATAATTTCCGATTTTCCCTATGTATGGCAACTTCAGGAGTCACTTTGGGGACACCCTGTACCATTTAGACTTTTTTTAAAAAGGAAATCTTCTCTTTTGTGGCAATAGGATGAACCTCGAGGACATTACGTGAAGTGAAATAAGGCAGGCACAGGAAGACAGAACTGCAGGATCTCACTTATATGTGGAATCTAGAAAAGACGATCTCATGGAAGCAGTGTTTAAAATGGTGGTTGCCAGGGGCTGTAGGGCAGCAGTAATGGAAATAGGGAGGCATTAGTCATAAAAGTGTGAATTTCATTTAGGATGGTCAGGTTTCCAGGCAGCTGTCTGTGTCTTCAGTTCTTGAGTGCTCTTGGGTGAAGGATTACCAGACACCCCAAAGTAAAGCATACATGAAATGAAGTTTATTGAGAACAAGAAAGATAGGTTTACAGAGTCAGAGCAAGATTCATTTGCCATAGGCAACAAATGGGTCTCCATTATCTCAACAAGAAAGGGGCTGGTATGGCCAGGGGTTCTGTTTCATACTTTCTGAACTGGGCCTACCTTGTGACTCAGAGGTCACCTTAGAACGAATCTTTCTACACAGGTGGACCTCCTATGAGCCTCTCTGAAAGCCTATTTGGGGGTTGGGTATGTGGACCACAATGTAGATTTAAGCTAATGACAGGATAATTAGCCTCAAGGCTGTTCAAGGTCCCTTTCAAGACTCTATTGTACCTGTTAGGCCTGTGGGTTAGAGAGTCCCTGGCTGATTGATATATTGGTAGGGTATTTCCTCCTCCCCAAGTGTGAGCAATCACTCCAGATAGCAACAAGGTGAGATGGGGACCTGGAAGCCCTGCCCTTCTCCTTTTCCCCTAGGAGAGCTAGATTTTTACCTAACAGAATGAAATGTTCTGGAGATCTATTGTACAGTATGGTGGCTATAATTGCAAATAATATATTATATAGTTGGAAATTTTTAACAGAGTAGATCTTAAATGTTCTCATTACAAAAAAAAAAAATGTTAAGTATGTGAAGTGAGGGATATAAAATTAGCTTGATGTAATAATTTCATAGTGTGTGTACATCAAAACACATTGTGCACCATAAATATAAATAATGTTTATTGGTGATTTATATATTAACAAAGCTGAAAAAAGATTCAAAGACACCATCTGCTATTGTTCTTCAAACCTGTATCAAGATTCACTCCTTTGAGTCCATAATATCCAAACTGTCATCTGCCATAAGATTTAGTATTTACCAGATTGCTCTGCCACTACAACATGAATTGTTTTGATAATAGGGAATGCATGATATGAAGGTTTATATTCAAATGCCCAGGACAAAGTTTGGCACATAGTAGGCACAAAATAAATTGTGAAAATAATGCACAATTGTCTTTTGTAAAATTGATTTTCAGTGTTCACATTTGACTGACTCTGTGTACTGCCTTTCTAATACAAGCATTCTTCCCAAACAGGAACAAAATGATTTCAGAGACAAATCACCTAATGTGGATAGCTGCAAATTTAAAGCACTTGCCAGTAAATGCCATAGCACTGTCCTGGTTGTTTTTCCTCTAGAAATGATTTTCTGACATAAAATGATCAACACATCGGCTTGTGGCTTCTTGCGGTCCAAATGCAAATGATTCATACTCCTTGTTATTATATTAATGCATGTTAAAAGCAATAAAAATTCCAAGAAACCGTAACATAGTCACAATATGATAAGTTTCTCTCATTACCCGAAAGTCAATGGATCATTACTCTTGATATGTATTGATTCAGGCTGACAGCATTGGTGTTTACATTCACTGTCACTCACTCTTTGGATCAAATAACTCTCACAATCACCTTAGTATATTTACCTATTGAACTACACTAGACTCAGTGCAAACACTGTACAGTTTGCTCCATAATGATTGGACACTTGCTCAATCCGAGGTCCTAAGGATATAAAGAGTCATTCAGCTCTTGCCTGAATGACTTTTCCACACATTGTGTTAAGCACATTACAATCACTATGACATTTAATCTTTCTGACAAACTTGTGAAGAAATTGATTATTACCATTATTACTATAGATGGAGAAACTGAGGGTCTCCATCGTTGATCCAAAGCACCACTGTTGTGCAAGAGATGCAAATGTCAAGTCCCTGTCTACATCTCAGCCCTCACCTGCGCTTGCTGGTGCGTTGGACACCACTTCCAATTCTCTCCTACCTGCTGATCTCTCTGCAGAGCTCTCTGGTGCCACTGCTATGCTGCCACAGATGCATAAGACCAGGAATCGCCTGGTTCTCTGCTCTCACCACCACAGCCATCATCATTGCTTCTGTGGTGCAGGTAAGCTTGCTCCCATTCAGTAATTCCTTTATCAATATGTGCCAGGTACTAAAGAAGATGTGCAAACCATCTCTCCTCACGGAGTTGACAGTCCAATGAATACAGCTCTGTCCTTGGTGCTCAGATGATTGGCTCTAGAGTTAACAGAGCTACCTCCTCCCTTACTGGGTGTGCAGAGGGCTCCCCTTAGCATTACAGAGAATATTTCCACAGGCCTGGCCCTAGGTGGCTGTGCCAATAACTCTGCATGTTCATAGGCCCCTAAAGTTGGCCACGGGGGACTTTGAGCATGAGGGCACTCACAGAGAACAGTTTGCCTTGATTTCAATTTAGTGCCTCAATTACCAACTCTTTCCTCTAAGCCAAGTGTTGGTTCTAGGGACCTCTAAATGCCCTTTAGTTTGGTTGTATCTAGAAGCTTCAGTGCCAGTGTGAAAATGGTTCTCAAGAGTGATTCCCATTTAGGGTCCCATACTATGTGGGCATAAATATGGAAATACCTCTGGACATGAGGCACTGCTGAAGGAGAGGCCACGGGGCATGAGTTAAAAACTTGGCCTTCCCTCCCCCTTCTGTGGAAGGTGCTGCCCTTCTGCCCAATGCTGACGCATACTCTGTGCTCACAGCCTTCACCCTCAGCCACCTTCCTGCCTCAGCCTTTGTTAACCTGCTACCACACCAAGCTTTCCCCAGAGACTGTTCTTCATTTCATGTGGTCAAGCCTCTCTCTTGTGCAGCATAAAACAAATCCCTCTCTGACACATTTAGCCATTATGTCCTCATTTCTTTCCCAGCCTTGACTTCTTTTAAGATTTGTCTGCTTACAGGGTCCCCATTTCTGGAGTCCTCATTCATCCTGCAAATCACAGAAGCCGGCTCCTGTCCCACCCTGCCCCAACTCTGCCCTTCCTATGATCTCTAATCACCATGAGGTTGCTACATGAAAAAGATTAAATGAAAGGACTTTTCTAGGTCCTTATTTTTCTTGGATCTGTGCAGCTTTGACATGACTGGCCCCTCTGTTATTGAAGCTCTCACTTCCCCAGCTCCCCATCCGTTCTCATCTTGCTGCCAATATGTTCTTTTAGTCTTGCTGTTTGCCACCGGGCTGTGCGGTCTGACATTCTAAGTATGATGTGTAATTACATCCTGCCCCTACTCCAGCCTCTGCTCCCAGATCTTCACTAGACAGGCTCTATTCCCACTATTCAGTCTCTGGACAATTCATTTCCCCAGAACTTCTATTTAACTGGCCTTTACCCTCCTCCCATGCTTGTCTCTGAACGTTCTCAGCTGCTGCACGCCTGTAGGCCTTCTCCCTCGCGATGGCTCCACAGTGACTTCCCATCCCCTGGGAACCTTTTCCTAGTAGCTGGGGAGAGGTGGATTTCTCACAAAGTCTCCAATATTTGCCATAGCTGCTCCTTCTCTACTTTTTCACTCCTGAATTTATATTCAGTCTTTGGCTTGTACAGATTGTTAAGCTAATAGTTCATGCGTGCACCTCTATTATGTGCTGTCTGCGTCAGGCCATGTATTTCTAGAAAACAGTGGCTTCTAATTTCAATATTTAGTAAAACTGCAATATTATGCAATTGGAAATGTTTGACAATAATCCAACAGTGACTTATTATTTGAATAATGACGTGATCTATTAAATGTCAAGAAAGTCGTTTATATGCACAGTTATACTCAAAGAAAATTATGACTCTTACCTAAAGAAGAATAGGAACATTGACAATATTTTATACCTTCTTTCTTAATTCACTACTAGGAGATAGATGACAAAAATAGCAGAAGGCTCATAGTCACTAGAAACATTTATGAGGAAAATTTTACATTACAGTAGAAACCTCCATAGTTAACCACCTCCCTACCTTGACCACCACCTTAACTTGACCTAATTTTCATAGACCGGATATATACCATGTGTACAAATCTGTACTACTGGCCTAGTTCCTTATGTTGACCACCTCCATATGTTGACCAGTTTGTTACAGTCCCTTGGGTGAACAACTTACAGAGAATCTACTGTACCTATTTCTTTTTTAAATATTAAAAAATCTCTCTCATTCTTCAATTTTTTATTTATTCCTTTTTAAAATTTCTAGGTGACATTACTTTCCTTGGTTATATTCATACAATTCCTAATATTTAAAAAATGCAAAAGAGAGTACAATGAAAAGTCTCCCTCCTGTCCAAAGCCATTGTCATATAGTCCCCTTCCTTAGAAACAAATTCTACTAGTTTCTAGGCCTCTTCCTAGATATTTTATGTAAACACTGAACTCTTTAAGACAGTGTTCTCAACCTTCCTAATGCCGTGACCCACAGGCTGAGAATTGCTGCTCTAAGATCTTTCCAGAGAGTAGGTCTCCGTGGAAGCCACTAACTGACTTTATTTTTCTGCATGTGAGTGCACTTTGCTCTTCCCAGGTTCTCCCCCCCATGCCCACTGGGGCACACATGAAGTTATGCCACTGCTCTTCCAGAACTCCCTCCAGGCTCTGCCTCTTAGCCTTCTCCTCCGCACCCATTTATTCGGCTGTGGTGACCTCGGTTTTCTTTCCACTGAGCAGAGCCCCTTTGGATTAGTTATTTCTTTGGATTTGGGGGTTGGCTATTGATTTTGGCCTTGGTCCTAGTTGCCTTTTACATCTTCTTGGCTCCAAGCTCCATAGTCACAGGTGGTTCTGACCCTTTTCCCCACTCAGCTCTGACCCTGAAAGCCCTTTCTGCATCTAGCACCCTCACTCCACCAGGAACAGAGTTTAGGCCTTAAAGGTTGCTACAAATTGAATGGTGTCCCCACAAAATCTACATGTTGAAGCCTTAATAGCCAGTATGATGGTATTTGACCTTTGGGAGATAATTAAGGTTAGAGTAGATCATGAAAGTGAAGCCCTCATGATGAGGTTAGTTATGTCTTAAAAGAACAAAGAAAGGGAGTGGTCTCTCTCAGTACACATACCAAGAAAAGGCCATGTGAGGACATGACAGGAAGGCAGCATCTGCAAGCCAGGAGGAAGCCCCCACAAGGAACTTCATCCGCCAGCACCCTGATCCCAGAATTTCAGCCTCCAGATCTTAAATGTTTGCAGTTTAAGCCACCCAGTCTGTGGTATTTTGTTATGGCAACCCGGATAGAACAAAAGCCGAGGCTAGCTGCCCTTGATGATAGCATCTAGCACACTATTCTTCCTTCTTCCCCGTCGTGGCTCCCAGGAAACAGTAGGGACGCGGATTAAAAGTACAATGCTTGCGAGAGGTGGACTTCCCATAGGCGCAGGGAAGCAGGGAGTACCCTCCGCCGTGGCCTTTTATTGAAACATTATACAACAGGTGTGGGGGGCCCACTTACCAGGATCACGTGCTTCGTGGTGGCTACGTGTTCTTTCCCATGGGCTCCCACCCTGATGCACCACAAAGGTTCAAGGGTCAACACCTGCTTGCTACCGAGTGAGGATCTTATCTCATTAATGCCTGCAGCTGCTTGAGGGCTCCTCTCCAAACCCTGGGAGATTGTCCCGCTCCCGGCACCTCCCTCAGGAACTGGTGGCCACTCCCATAAGCCTGGTGCTGAGTCGCTTACACTTCCCTTTTGAATGACACAGGTTTTCTCTTCTCAACCCATGCCCTTGTTTCATCCTGTTTTCTTTTATTTTCTTGCTTGTTTATGCTCAGCTATTACCAGAAATTTCCATCCAGCTTGGTTAATGAATTCATACTCGTTTTGTAGGTACAGAGCTAATAAGGAACAGGCAACAGTAGTCACATTATAGCTTCTTTCTCTGTGAAAAGAAATCTCTTTTAATCCAATTATTGTTTAGCAAGCCCCCTTTAACTCTGTCAGAAACAGAGCCTTCCCTGGCCAAACATTCTGACATGTCACAAGCACTTAGCTCTGTCTTAGATTTTTTTCTTTCCAGCATTTGAAAGAAAAGACACCCCAAAGGCCCCGCTACACAAAGTAATGGAGGAAATGTGCCACGCCACACTAGCAGAAGCCTGGTCTTTTGAAGAGTAAACTCTGGTTGTATCCTTTTAAGTGGAACCTTTTTGTATCAAAAAAGGACATAGCAAGTTGTCCAAGATAAAGCCACAGCTCAGAGAGTTGGGAACCTCTGAAATATAAGTAAGTTGGTGATAGTAAAGTAGTGCTTGTATAGAATATATACAATATAAATATATTTCTGGGCATATAGTGAATTTTAAAGTAGGTAGGAGGCAAGTAAAAGTGACTGTGTCTTTCTCGTGCAGTAAATTTAGTTGACTACTATTAAATCAGTCTTGTCATATTGTCAGTCACTATTGACTGTTCCTTAATTTCTCTGTAGCAAAATTATAATTTACTTTTATAAGTCAGCCATTAAAATGACTCTCTTTTGCTTGTTTGCTAGAATGCACGCGTGGATTCTTCAGATTTTCCAATTCTTATTGCCTCAGCTCCCGGGAGATGCCTGAGACATACAATGGCCAGCTATGAAACTATGTGATGTCCTTAGAAAATCATTTCATTTTTATTTATAGGACTGTGAAAACCATTTTTATATTTATGGGTTTTAAAATTTTAAGGCTTATTAGAAAGCCAAAACAGATCAATTAACTTACTCAGTATCAGATGCACATGATATCAACATGACTTTGAAAGAAACTTATATGTATTTCCTACAGTAAAAATTTTGTCTGAGTGACTTGGTTTGCCAAGATATTGCTAATGATAACGCATCAAAATATACAGCTTGGTTCAAGAGAAACATGTTTAGTATACTGTACCTACTTACCATTTCTGTTGAAGCCACCCTCCAGGCTCTGACATTAATGCTTTTGTGAACATAGAACTTGAAGTATAAAATTAATCCCTTATATGCTAATATGTGTAAATATATGACAAAATTTGAACCTAGGAGGACTGGAACTGGTGAATGAAATGCCTAATCCTGTCAGTTACAATTTAGCCACTATCTCAAAGATAAAATGTTTGACCATTAGTCAAACAAAGCAATATGAAATTTAACAGGAGATCAGCTAGACAGTGCACTTCCCTGGCTTCCTTCTTACCCAGTGTCGTGTTTGTCTCATCCTTACGCAACCAAATTTCCAAAACAAATAAAAACATACAGAAAGGGTACAAATGACTTTAACTCTGAGAAGCGGCAAAGTCAGGGTAATAACTAAACCTGCCCTTTTCGCTTTCAGCTCTACAAGAATCTCTGCCCATTTGGCTTGTGCTGGAGACATTCTAGAATACTCAAATATTCATCTTCAAGGTCAAATTGAGGTAGCGATATGTTTCATCTGGTACCACTAATCAAAACCAGTTTTTAAAGTGTTAAACAAAATTGAGCTATGAACCATCAGATTCTTTGAGGTTTCAACAGGGAAAACATGAGGATCAGATGCATGGGTAAGTGAGGTGTAAGTGTAGCGTATGTAATGAAGTTGATAGAATTAGCAAAATATTTATATATTTCATTGTTGTATGTTTCTCTTGAACCAAGCTGTATATCTCGATGAGTTATATCATTAGCAATTATCTTGGCAAACCTAGTCACTCACTTTACTGTAGAATGTGTTCTATAGAAAGTACATGTAAGCTTCTTTCAAAGTCATGTTGATATCATGTGCATCTGATTATGAGTAAGTTAATTGGTTTGGTTAGCTTTCTAAGAAGCCTTAAGATTTTAAAACTAAAAAATCAAAATTAGAAAGTTAATGTAGTACGGTTCTCTCTATTGGTTATTATAAATCTTAATATTAATATATTCATAATGATATAATACTATAATATTAATAATATAAAACATTAAGCCTTGTATTGTCCATACAACAGTAAAATATGTAAATATTTTGTTAATTCTATCAACCTCATGACATATGCAATCATTGTATATATTATATTAATTCCTAGTAAAGTGTAAACTTAAGTCTTCTCGCTAAAGGTTTGGCCATAGTTCCTTTAAACCACAAGAAAAAAATTAATAAAAATAATTTTCATTGGTCAATGCCTGGTAGGTATCTTTGATATGCAAGTAGATATCACAGGTGAAAGACACATGTGCAATCCTTGCACAAAAAGGATTGGAATTAAGTTGGAAATATTGAACGTGGTGTTCCCATTTCTCCTGACAGCCTATAACTTCCTAGGAGTAGTTACCAACCAAGTACACAAAAACTGCTGAGAGTCTAGTTGAGGCAGAAAACCTGAAAATAATACAGTAGCATTCAATATCTTAATTGTATCCAGAATCACTTAGTAGTTCTATAGAAAAGAAAAGGTCGAATGATCAGGTATCTTGGAATATATATATGGAGGGTGCCAAAAAAAAAGTATATACAATTTCAAAAAGGAAAAAACTATACATTAAATTTGTAATATTCAATATATACCAATGACATTTGTTATCTTATATCTTCCATCTCATAATTGCAGACATCAAATGTGACTTGAGTATTACAATTTTAATATAGCTTTTTCCTTTCTTAAAATATAGGTACATTTTTCAGCACGCTCTATGTATGTGTGCATATGTATTCTAATGTACATATACATACACATACACACACACAAGATCATAGTGAAAGTAAAGTAATGACAGACCTATATATTATATAAACTATTAGAATTAAGCTCTACATCTATTCATGAAAAAGGAAAATGAATTTGCTGTGTAACTAGCCAGATCTTATGAAAATATCCTTATTACTAACTTTTTCAATTTTCTGTAGCTTAAAGGAACATAGTAATCCTCTACTAGAGAAGCAGGGCATTTGCAGAATAATGCAGGAATAAAGCTTATTCTCTTTTCCTTTCCTACTTGACTGATTCATGATGTAAGCCAGGTTTCTTAGCACAGTCCATTTACTCGTTTTAAAAATAGGAAATGCTCATACCTTTTGCTTCCCTATTCAGAACACAGTGATGAGAACAATTAAGATTACTATTTGAAAACATCTTTTAACCTATCTAAATGTATGAAATTTCTCTTTTTCTACTGATCTTTCACACAGCAGAAAACTCTTCATGTTTATTTCTTTACAAAAAAAATCACAAAAATTATACTTCTATATATTCAAGAGAAATGAAAATATAACTGTATACCAAAAAATGTGCACAAATGACCATAGAAGCATTATTTATAATAGACAAGGAATAGAAACAATTCAAATGTCCATCAATTAATGAATAAAAATAATGTGTTACGTCTTTTCAATGAATTTTATTCAGCAATAACATGGAATAAAGTAGAGGCTTACTACCACATGGATTGAGCTTAATAGATATATACACACATATATACACATTAAGTTAAATAATCCATTCAAAAAGACAAGATATTGTATGATTCCGTTTATAGGAATGTCTAGAAAATATATAATGTCTTTTTGTCTAGAATAGACAAATCTATAAAGATAGGAGACTAGGGGGTGCCTAGCGTTGGGTAAGAAGTAGGAGCTGGGAAATGACTGCTAACAGATGTGGACTTTCTTGGGGGGGGGGGGTGGTGAAAATTTGTGGTGATGGTTGCACAAGTCTGTTAATATACTGTTCAAATCTATTGAACTGCACACTCCAAATGGATGAATTTAAATATTTCTCTCAATAAAGATATTTTTAAATGCATACAAAACATCCCTTCAAAAAATTACAAAAGGAATGCTTGTCATTTCACTAACCTGAAGGATAATACTTTCAGCAATGCATCAGAAAGTATTTTATGAAGGTTTAGTTGTTACAGCTAAAGAGCCACATTTCCTAGGATATTTTGTTCCCAAAGGTTGGTTTTATAGGATCTGAATTCAGAAGTTTTGGTATATCATGTCATAGAATCAATCTAAAATGTACACTAAGGTGCTGACGTTGATAAAGCAAGTCCTCGTGAATGAGACAACTAGAATAGTAATAGTATTCTTGTATTCTAAGCATGCCAGGCCCACTTCTAAGTGTTTTCCTTAAAGTATTAATAATTCATCCGATCTTTTCAATAGCCCTAGAAGATAGGCATTTTATTACTTTATGCCCATTTTTAAATCGAAAATGCCAAGAGAAAGGGAAGAGAATTAGCTTGCTCAAGTTCATACATACAGGATAGATTGGTCTTCAAGTTGAGGCATTTTGGCCACTGAAATCTGAGCTCTTAGTCATCATACTATATGACTCTTACTGAATATGTGGGTGAGCCCTACCCAAGTAATTGAAGAACTTAAAAGCAGAGACTGAGGTTTCCAAAAGAAGAAGAAATTCTCCTTAAGACTGCAACATATTATAGAAATCTGCCTGAGTTGTTGGCCTATTGCCCTGAGGAATTCAGACTCAAGACCTCAATACCAACTCTTAACCTGAATTTCCAGCTAGTGAACCCACCTACAGATTTTGGATTTGCCAGCCCCCACAACTACGTAAGCCAATTCCTTAGAGCAATCTCCCTATGTCTCTGTTTCTCTCATTCTCTGAGTAAATAAATATAGAGAGATAGAGGTATAGAGATAAATATTTTCTTTTGATTCCATTTCTATAGAAAACTTTTACTAATATTAACCTCATAATCTTATGAATGTTATTTAAATTTGTTTCTTTTCAGTTTCTTAATTTTTATAATAGATATAATAATATATATTTATAATTTAATTAGAATTGTGGCAAGTACCTACAATAGCAACTACTGCAAGTAACAGTAAAGCATAGCTGTTATTAATTTTTGACTGTGTGTATTTAAGGGATAGAACATGATTTTATGAGATACCTGTAGATAGAACAATGGTTACTATGGTGAAGGAAGTTGACAGATCCATCATTGTATATGGACTTTTTTGTGTGTGTCAAAAAAATTTTTTTTTGGTTTTGTGTCAAAAGCAGCTGAAATATATTCATTTACACTGAATCCCAAATTTAGCACAATTTTATTATCTGTAGTGCTCATGCTGTACATTAGATATATAGACTTGTTCATCTTAAATGTGTTACTTTGTATCTTCTGACCTTTATCTCCCAACTGCCTCCCATCTTTCACCATGTCCCTGGTAACCACTGTTTCATTCTCTGTGCTGTATATGTGAACTTTTTTTTTAGATTCTACATACAAATGAGATCATGCAATACAGACAGTCATCTCCGACTTATAATGCTTTGAATTTACAATAGTGTGAAATCAATATGCATTCAGTAGAAATCATATTTCCAAATTTATGTTTTGATCTTTTCATGGGCTGACAATGTGCAGCGTGATACTCTCTGGAGATGCTGGGCAGAGGAAATGAGCCTCAGGCCCCCAGTCAGCCACCATGTTACCAGATTTGGGGGATGATTTTTTGTTTGTTTTTATATATGATTATGTCTACAAAATGCCCATCTATGACTAAACTAATGTAAATTTAATTTTCTGAGCATATTTAAGCTATGCTAAGCTATAATGCTCAATAGTTTAGATATATTAAATGCATTTTTGACTATGACGTTTTCAACGTATGATAAGTTTATTGGGACACATCCACTTCATAACTCAAGAAGCATCTGTATAACCACCCTTCCTCTCTTGATTGCCATTTACATAGAATATCTTATTTCATCCCTTCACTTTTAGCCTATGTATTTCCTTAAAGTGCAGATTAATCTCTTGTAGGCAGCATAGAGTTTAATCCTACTTTTTAATCCATTCAGCCACTCTATGTCTTTTGATTGGAGAACTTAATCCATTTACATTCAAGGATATTTTTGATAGGTAATGACTTACTGCTGCCATTTTTTTACGTCTTTTCTGGTTTTGTGATTCCTTTGTTTATTTCTTCTTCTCTTATTTCCTACTTTTGTGATTGGATAATTTTCTATAGTGGTAAGTGTTGATTCTTTTCCCTTTATCATTTGCATATAGGCTGCAGTTTCTATTTTGTTGTTACCATGAGACTTACATAAAAGATCTTATAATCAACTATTTTAAGCTGCTGGCACTTAACCTCTATCCCATGCAAAACTCTAGACTTTTACCCTCTCTCCACTTTATGTTTTTGATGTCACAATTTACATCTTTATATTGCATATTACTCAAAAACTTATTGCAGTTTTAGTTATCTTTGACCATTTTAACTTTTAAGCTATATACTAGAGATACATGTGATTTATATACCACCATTATTTTGCTGGAATATTCTGTATTTACTTCTGTCATATACTTTTATTTATTTTTGTTGTTGTTGTTTGCTCACTTTTTTTTTTTTTTATTGTTGGGACTTATTAAGGGTACAAAGATCCAGGTTACTAATTGCATTTGTCAAGCAAAGTCCCTCTTATAAATGTGTTCTTCCCCCAAGAGGTGTACCAAACACCATGACCCTCCCCCCCTCCCTCCTTTTCTCTCTCTGCTCCCTCATCCCCCCACCCCCCACCATGTACTAGGTCATCAATTGTTCTTATATAAAATTGAGTACATTACATTCTTGCTTCTCCATTCTTGTGATGCTTTACTAAAAAGAATGTGTTCCACCTCCATCCAAGTTAGTACAAAAGATGTATAGTCTCCATCTTTTCTAGTGGCTGAATAATAAATATTCTATGGTATACATATACCACAGTTTGTTGATCCACTCCTGGATTGGTGGGTATTTAGGTTGTTTCTACATTTTGGCGATTGTAAATTGAGCTGTGATAAACAGTTTAGTGCAAATGTCCTTATGATAAAAGTATTTTTTTTTTCTTCTGGGTAGATGCTCAGTAATGGGATTGCAGGATCAAATGGAAGGTCTAGTTTGAGTTCTTTGAGGAGTCTCCATACTTCCTTCCAAGAAGGCTGTAATAATTTGCACTCCCACCAGCAGTGTAAAAGTGTTTCCTTTTCTCCACACCCATGCCAATATCCGCAGCTTTGATACCTTGTGATGTGGGCCATTCTCACTGGAGTTAGGTGATATCTCAGGGTGGCTTTGATTTGCATTTCTCTGATACTTAGGGACAATGAGCATTTTTCATATGTTTGTTATTCGTCTGTGTTTTTTAGAAAAGAACACATTTGATTGAAACCAAAATCTATTGATTTGGGTTCCTGGGATCAGTATCTTGTGAAACTACTATAGCACCTACGATTTAATGTGCAGGTTCACTTTTCAAGGCACCAATGGATACAATTCTCCCACTAAGCTTGGTCTGATACACTGAACACATATTTCTGGCTCACCTCTGAAAAAGAATGTGCTCCAGAAGCTCAGGCTCTTGGGAGGAAGATATAGCTGGCAATTTAGGACCCACACCAACAAAGCACAGCTGTAGCTTTGGCTCTAGGGGATAAGATATAGTAGGGGTGACTCTGTATCCTGGGATGGTAGAATATGACAGTGGCCCAGGCTCTATAAGTTTGGGCACAGTGGCAATAAAGACACAAGAATGGCAAGATGCTGCTGTGAGCTGAGCCCTGGTGGGAAGGAAAGAAGCAGCATGGTATAGAAGCAGTATAATATTAACTCCACTCTCTACAGAGGCAAGCACAAGAGAAGCTCAGACAGCAGGGGGCTAGTCCAGTTCTAGGTAGGCAAGCACTGTGGCTGTTCAGTCTAGAGAGTCAGTTGGCACACCTCAGCCAAGGCTCTCATTCCCTGGAATATGAGGCATGGTGTCTTCTCAGCCCCAGAAATTGCCACTACATGGGTTGGCAGAGTTTCTGGATTCCTGTGGGATAGGACACTCCATCAGCTGTGGCCCAGGGCAATGCAATTGCCCCTCGTGCAAAAAGCTTGCTGCCACTAGGGAGAAGGGTGCTGTTTCCCCTGTAGAACCAGGATGAAAGGGTTGACCACTCTGCTGTGCTACTGACCTGAGGTCTCTGGGGGACAGGACGATGCTTCAGTTCAGCCCTAAAGAGGAGGGTGTGCCTGAAACCAAAAGGGGAACAGGGGATGATGGAGCAGTTACATGAAAGCTTGGCCCTAGTGGGTAGGGCATAGCTGCAGATCTGCTTGTGAAGACAGGCTGCTGGGTGGGTTTGTTGCCGTGATAGAAAAGCCTTAGAGATGAAGGGCTGCTCACATACTGGAGCAGGAAACACTCCAGCAGTGGCTCTAGTTCCCAGATGGCTCAGTAGAGTAGTAGCATGGGCTCTGTGGGGACCAAGCATGGAAGGCCAGCATCAACTTCGTGTTTGGGGAGTAACTCAATGTGTGGACTGTAGGCAACTCCCTCAGCTCGGGCCTGTGGGGACTGCAAGAGACTTTGATAGAAAAGACTGCAGGAATCTGCCATGATGATGGGGCATCTGGGGTCCTCTTGTTTACCTTTTTCTGCTAGAAGATACCTCTGCTAGTTTGGAGCTGATCCAGACTGGGGGGATGAAGTGGCAGAGACAAGATGCTTCTCTCTCCTCCCAGAGAGACCAGCCTGGGTTTCTGTGCTCTAAGGAACTTCCACTGATTTTTTGCTTGTTCTCCGGAGCTCCTCCATACTTACTGTGTTCAAAATGTAAATAAATGCTTATTTATTGTTTTGAGGGCTTGAGGGGGAGATAATAGCAATAAGAGCGTCTAGTCACACATCTTACTCATGTCCTCAAATTTTGACTGTAAGGGATCTTTTGAAACTGTCAGGGTGGTTTTGAGTATAAACTAATCTCTTAAGAAGCACTTACTCCCTGCCTGTAGTAGACTCGAACCCTGATCAGTCACTGTTATTTTAACGGAACTAAACCAGTGCTTTGATTCATTCAGGTGAGATTTTTACTCATTGGCTACTATAGACCCCAACTGATGTTTGAAGAATCTTAGAACCTTACCTAGTTTTTCATATGCAATCTTTATTTTTTAGTTAATTCCACAAGCAATTCAAATTATCATCTCTTATATATTATCTTAATGGTACCAAATAGTACGAACATGAATAAAATAGTTAACATCCATATCTGCACATTCTGCATCTCATTTAAACATGAATCAAAAATATTGCATCTAAAAAAATTAAAATACAACAATACAAAGTAATACAAATAAAAAAGAATACTGTATAGCAACTACTTACATAGCACTTACACTGTTTTAGGAATTGTAAGTACTCCACAGATGATGTAAAGTGAAAGTGTATAGGAAGTTGAACACGCATTAGATGAGAAGGAACATCCTTGGATTTTAGTATACACAGGCAGTCCTGGAACCAATGCTCTGTGGAACTGAGGGACAAATGTACTCACGTCATCACAAACTAACATACTGAACAAATGTCAGGGTCCTGCCCTGAGGGCAGGGTCTGCTAAGACCTGTGGAACTGGTGGCAACAGACTGAAGAAATATAAAATTAGAAACTATGGCAAAGAAAAAGACATGAGACACAGAACAGAATTAAAGGTGGGAACTCAGACATCCATTGCCCGTTTGTGGGATTCTGGCAGTAGCCCAGAGTGTTTGCTCCACTCTGCTTTTATTGAAGTCTATTTGCCCAGAGGATAAGCTGAGGGAGGGAACAAATATGCCAGCAGTTTCTGAGTGAGCACATCAGCTCCTAGTGTTATTATTTAAGGGTTTGAGTAGCCTTGAGTTTGGAATCTGAGCCTTGTTTTGGGAGAGCCTCCCGTTTGAGATCACACAGGCAGATTTCTAGGGAGGTGTTAAACTCTGCTGGTTCCCCTGTCAAGTAAGATGCCACTGGCATTAAGCTCCTCTGAGGAATCAGTGGGAGGGAGGAATTTTCCTCCCATCACCACCACAGAGGATCTTCCTCTGTGATAAGGGATATGAGCTCTTCTGCCAATATCTCAGGGCTCGAGCTAGTCCCTTGATCTCACCCCAGGCAAATGCAAATCTCTGCAGTAGGTGTCTGCTTTGCCTGTTTACTAAGCAGGAAATGACCCAGTTAATGTACCCAAAGGCTTTGCCATAGTCTCTTCTATGGCCATTTTTCCTCAGAGCACTCACAGACCCAGCAGGGGTATTTGCAAGCTGAATCACCAACAGACTAGAATTTCAGAAAAGGCAGGAAGCTTGCTGGCAAAGGCTAGCTGTAATATAAACTACCTGACTTTTCTTTGTTCCAACTCACTCAGCTTGCTTTTTAATTTTGCTCTTTTTCTGGGAGTGCTTTCCCTTGCCAAGAATGGGGTCTTCAGTCCCCATTCTTCCTGCAAACAAACATAGATATAAACTAATAAATCTATATATTAGAGTTATACATTCAATTCTTTGAGAAGATAAATGGGCCAAACTCATTTTATGAGAATTCAGAAAATAGAGTAAAAGAGAAGTGTTAGAAAAAGTTGTAAAACAGAAGCAACATTTGATCTGAGTCTTAAAAAAAGAGTTCAAGAGAGCTGGGCATGCAGGGCAAAATTTCGCCACGGTGGTGGAAGGCAGAAGCAGGAAGGTTTGCTTAATAGAAAACACTGTTCTCCACTTACTGTTATGAAAAACAGGCCTCGACAGGCCCAATGACAGGATAGCTCCTTTCTCTCCAACTTGCTAATTAAAAGACCACCTTGTGCTCACACTGCCAACCTATGAACAGGAAGGAAATAGCTTATGCAATGGCTTGGACACCCAAGGAATTTGTAAGAGCAGAAAAGCTAGTATTTTACTTTTTATTTGGTTGAAGTTGTCAGGCTAAAGTACTTGGACGATTAGACATGTGGGGATATTTAGACAAACAAAAGCCTGGGGCTTCGCAGGCACTGAAATTCTTTTCTGTGGACCTGGGGAGTGACAGCAGGTATCCAGGTTGGAAAAGAGCACAAAAAAGCTGGAGGTATTATTAAGCTTCCCAGAAGGCAGTTAGAAACAGTCGAATGCATTTCAAAGCTTCTAGAACTGAATAAAAAAACTAGATAGCACTGTAATTTAAATGTTAATATCTCATCAAGTTTTATGTGTGGAGGGAAAATGGAAGGCAACTCCACAGTCTCTTTTCTGGAAACAGATAAGTAGCAATAAACAGCTGGCTGCTCTCAACTCGAAGCTCTTATGCTACCTTTGTGATCCATCTTCTCTGCCATGTGGCAGCATCAGATTAGAAGAGGTGGGCTTAAAGGCTCCATATTGTGAGGCCAGATCACAGCATGTGAAGAAATGTGGTTCTGTAAAAGAATAGTGCTTCTCCAGTGCCCAGTGCAGCTAATCTAGCAAGACAGAATGAGGTTACTCAGCCAGTTCCTGGCAACACGTGAAGTTAGGAAGCTGTCAGTCAGGACAGAACCACCCTATCAGTGGGTATTAATTAAACGCTCAGGTGTCGACAAAGCAACTCTGGAAAAGCATGTCAACATTCTTCTCAAAGAGCATTTTGAGGAAGATCCATGAGAGCAGAGAAATTATGAATAGAATACTATTGTGTGGGTAGAAAGAAAGCACTAAAGCCCACATGAAAGTTTGACCACAGCGTGTCAGAACTACATCGATCAGTGTTTCAGAGTGTGTGCAAAGGGTGTGGGATTACTACCACTAATAGTACTGTCTTAGTGAACATGATTCATGGGCATCATTGGTGCTATCACTAGGATTACTATTATTTAATTGTTTATAAGGGATTATTTTAAGACCTGAACAGCTAATTCTAAGCATTTTACACAGATTACCTCATTGAATCCTGGTATGACTGAGATGCAAATGAGCTTGCAGGTACTATAATTTATCACATTTTGTCAGATGACAAAACGGAGACATGAAGAATGCTCAAGGTCACACAGCTAATTAATGCTGGAATCAGAATTTGAACCTAGATAACCTGGCCTCACAGTCTGAACTGTTACTTCTAAACTGTATCTTCCCTCCCAAGCAGGAGAGTAGGAGGCCATTTGCCATGTGCCTAATGATAGAAATGTCTATTCCTTCTTCCTCTAAATATTGCAAAAAATGTGTCTCCTACCTAATTTCTGACATCGATGCTGCTTTGGTAAAGGACAAATCTTTCATTTCATAAGTAGAACTAAACCTCAGGAAGCATTTGCATAGTGACTAAATGTAGACTAACATGTAACAAGCAATGAAGAATGAGATGTCTGGGGGATACTGACACAGTAACAGATCACAGCTGGAGCCAGCAAGGACACACTTACCACTTAATTCTCAACATTGTCTGGGTCAATAGGGCATACTCTTAAAATGTCCTGTTCTTTTTTGCATTGTTTGTATTGTGCTAAAAGGCTTCAGGTCTGTATTCAAAGTAATGCATTATAGGAGTAAAGTGTAACACCTGTTTCCACCAGTGGATTACTAGGGTGTACAACATGCGTCTTTCCACTGTTATGGAGAAGTGTCAAATGGTGCAGCCCAAATCACCTTTCATTGTACAATAATCTCTGCTTTTCAGTTCCTATTATTCTACATGAATGTTCTACTTGAATCATCCTGGCATTTAATCATTTATTGTTTTGAATTATAATGGCATTATTTTTTGTTTATATCCTCTTCTCGCCATCAGAGAGGCTGGGAGAAGTGCATTTTTTACAATCGCTTTTCTGTTTAGAGAAGCTTTGCATCTAATGCTATAATTCAACAAAAATGTGCTGAGATATTACACATATCTATTAAACTATTGAGGAATTTTACCTCATTTATTAGATTTCCTTATATTGAATTCTTCTTGTATTCTCAGAATCATTCATTCTGCAAAAGCTTATAGGACAGGGTATTAATTGCTTTTTACAAAGTTTAAAAGAAATCACCACTAAATCTACCCATTTTAGGATTTGTAAGGCAAAGAGAGCAGACTATAGAATATTTTTGTTTTTCTTCTAAATAATTAATCTACTGAGATTTTTCTATTTATTGCACCATTGTCTATACTCTATGTTATTTGTTTTACTGGGGATTTTAGATTTGTAAAACCAAATTTGAAATCGAGGAAGACATATTGCTGTCCCAGTTAAATTTTTATGGATTGTTATATTAGTTTTCTTATTTTTAATTTTATGTTTGTGTTTTTTCCTCTATAGGTTTAATAATTTTCTGTTATGTAAGAACAGAAAGTATTAAATCTTCTAAAAGTATTAAATCTTCTATTGGTTCAATTTTTCTGTTTCTTACATCTTAAATTATTTTTATTTCCCTTTGTATTCTCTTTTTATTGTTTCTTTTTTTTTTTTTTTTTTTACTTCTTGGTTTGTTTGTTTTAGGGTGGAGTGATGGATCAGAGTTCCTTTTCCCAGGTGATAATGAAAACCATACCAATTACTTAGGACCCCCTGAAGTGGCAGAAAATCTGAGAATTTAACCGTGGTTGTATACCTGAGCTAATGCAATAGTGTGATTTCCATAAAATACAACCAAGCCACATCTAAAACAGATGAAAAACAAATGGTTCTGGGAGAAATGGTGAGCCACATGTAGAAGGCTAAAATTGGATCACCACTGACAAAAATTGACACTTGCTGGATAAAATATTTAAATTTAAGACACGAAACAATTCTAGAAGAAAGTGTAGGAAAAATTCTTAACAAAATCTTCCTGGAAAAGATTTATGATGAAGATCCCCTTGGCAATTGCAGGAATACCAAAAATAAATGGGACATGATCATGCTAAAAAGCTTCTGCACAGCCAAGGGTACAATAACAAGAGCAAACAGCCTTCAGAATGGGAGAAGAAATTTCATGCTATGAATTTGGAAAAGAGTTGATAACCAGAATCTACAGAACTCAAATTAACCAACAAGAAAAGAGCAAACAACCTCATTTATAAATGGGCAAGAGACTTGAACAGAAACTTCTCCAAAGAGGAAAGATGAATGGCCAAGAAACACATTGTTCCTAATCATCAGAGAAAATCAAAACCACTCTAAGAGGGTGGAGAAAAGGGAGCATGTTTGCACTGCTGGCGGGATTGCAAACTAATACAACCTCTATGGAAAGAAGTATGGGGAATTCTCAAAGAACTAGAAATAGACCATCATTTGGTCCTGCGATCTCATTACTAGGTATCTTCCTAGAAGAAAAAGAAATCATTTTATCAAAAGGACTTTGGCACTAGAAGGTTTATTCCAGCTAAATTCACCATTGCCAAGATGTAGAATCAACCCAAGTACCTATGAATGAATTAACAAACCATGGTATATGTATACTATGGAAATAGCCATAAGAAAAGATGAAGACTTTACATCTTTTGTGTTTATCTGGATGGAGTTGAAACACATTCTTCTCAGTAAAGTATCTCAAGAATGGAAAAGCAAGAATCCAATGTACTCAATACTAATATGAAACCAATATCTAAACAACAGGAGAGAGGGAAGTGGGGGGGAGGGAGGGTACCTGGCAGGTTCCCACCTAGTGTGCTCAGTGTGAGGGTGTTCAGCACATCCCCTGGGTGAAAGGCTCAATTACAACTTGAACTTTACCTTAGAAATGAAAACAATGTAACCTAAACATTTGTACCCTCATATTGATGTGGTTAGATAAATAAATAAGTACATAAATAAATAAATTTTTTAAAGAAATTACTTTCATAATAATAGAGAAAAAGCCAATGCTAAATAAATAGTTTAATTTTTTTCAGGGGCTTGTGTCAAAAAAATTAAGTTTTATTATGTTATTGATTAATTAAAAAGAGAAGATAGAAGATACGAGGTCAGACAATTAAATTCACCAATGCATCCTAGAAAAAAGTGCTACATACCTCACTATTGAACATCACTATGGTTACCAGATGGCCAAGGGGAGCACTTTGAAGGTGACCATAATGATGGTCAGCAATGAGGTATGTAGCATGTTTTCTAGAATGAGTTTGCAAACTTAATTGTCTGACCTTGCGCAATGATAGCTCTGGTGGCCATTTCAGACCAAGAGTTTCAAAATTGCTTTGAAGAGTAGAGTAGGCACTGGCATCAGTGAATAGCTGCCCAAGGGGAGAGCCTGGACAGTGATCACAGTGGTGTTCAGTAATGAAGGATATAGCACTTTTTCTAGGATGCAATGACAATCTTAATTGACCTTGTATAATGTTAAAAGCATGTGCCCAGAGAACCAACATCTGAAAATAATATGTGAATTTAAGAAAGGAGATAAGTCTTTTCAGTCTAATATTGCAAACTTTCTGGATGAAACTGCCCTGTTGACACAATAATATCTCCTCAGATGAAAATTTCTTCACAGGCAGAAAAATGAATGGTATTTTATTAAAAGTGGCACGTCTAATTCAGAGATTTATGTAAACTGGATTGGAAATGAGATGCACATATATGTCCAAGACACAATAACTGTGACAAATATTAAACAGTGGTTTATGGCTTTTAAACCAGCTAACAAAAAAAAGGAAAGCCATTGGTGAAATATTTGCAAATATCTTCAAAAGGATTTGTGAAATGAGCCATTTCAATATTTGGTTTATCAAGGAATATACTAAAGTTGATGAGATTGGACTCACCCAACATGTTTGGCAAAGATATTTCAACATGTTGGTGAAAGTACAGTTTTCTCTGACTCAGTTCATATTTTTGAGTGAATTCATGATTCAATTATAAAACAACACAATTAAAACCAGTATCATCTTTATAGATAAATCATTTCACAAGCTATGTCTGCACATACAAAATTCCACAAACCTTACTGTCATGATCCGCCTATCCACTCACTTACCCCTCATACAACTTTGAGTATTCCGATGCCTGGATAAATAATTTTCACCTATCAAATCATTAACTTGCGCCTAGATACAAAGAAGAGGTTGGCAAAAGATAAAGTATGCAAAGGCAAAATTCTTAAGATATTTTAGGCTACTTATTCTGTATCCTGAGGGCAACAGGAAATCCTTGACAGACATCATGCAAGAGAGTGATACAATCAAATCTACATTTATGAAAAGTCCTCCTGGCTGCTTCTTTGAGTCTTTAGAGTGAAATGTAGACCAAACACATGACGCATATGCACTACAATGTTGAAACCACCTGTTTAAAATAATGTAAGGCCATAATGCAGGAATTGTGATAAAAGGCTGATTTCTATGAAACTATGGATGTAACTAAACATCACCCAGCCATTGTTCCCTAAGTCCCCTACTGCTGTAATTGCTTACTACTTAAGTGTCACATATCCTCAACAGGGCCAAGATTTGTGACTTTCTCCATCACTTCTGTAGGTCACAATGCTGTTATAAAACCTAAGACTGGTCTTTGAAATACTTTTTAGACCCTGTACTGAGAGACTAACTGTCATCAACCAGATCAGTGGACATGCACTTGATCTAACAAGTCCGGTGAACCTCCCATACAAGAATTCCTATTTAAAAAAAAGACAATTTCTGCTTCCCAACCCTGTGAGTTCATCCTCAGAGAATCAGCAGACCAAATATCCTTTGTCTTTGTCTGCCAAAACATCTTTAAAATCTTAGTCTCAAAATTTTTAGGGGAGATGAATTTAGAGAAATTAATTCCCTCCTCCTTACCTGGCACCTTGTGATACTGAAATTTTTCTCTGCTGCAATCCCTGCTGTCTCAGTATGTTCACCTTTATCTGAGTGGTGGGCAAGAGACCCAGTGAGGTGGCAGCAGTGTGGTATTAGCTAAGACATGAAGGGCTGTGGCTATAAAGAGGATCTGGCAGAACTGGGAAGTAGAATGCAGATTTAATATTTGATTTAATGTGTGGGATGACTTGAAGGAGTTACAGGGGGAATCAGTGAAGAAGCTTAAACAGGAAGAAATGAACTTCCTCCATTATAGCAGGAAAGAAGTAGAAAAAAAAATTACTTTAGAGGCCGTCATTATGTAACTTTGGTACAGGAAGGTGAGGAAACTCTTGGTTTCTTCAGTTGTGTTTGTATAATAGAGGTGAGGTGTTCTCTGAAAGGAAACAGGGGGAAGGAGTTAGAGGATTAGAATAGAGAGAGGGTGAACTCACACAAGACTAGAAAGATTACTGACTAGCCCAGAGAGGATTAAAGGTAAGACTAAAACACCAATTAAAATAAAATAGTTTATAGAGACAAAAAAATAGGGCTATTTGTTACATCCATGTTCATACCAATATTATCCACAATACTAAGAGAGAAGCAATCCAAATGTCCACCAGTGGATGGATGGATAAACAAAATGTAGTGCATACCTAAAAGGAATGTTATTCAGCCTTTACAAAGAAGGAAATTCTGACATTTGCTATGATAAGGGTGAACAATTTGGGAAAGGAAAACAATCACAAAAGATGAAATACACCAATCACAGAAAAAACAATACCATATGTTTCCACTTACATAAGGTAGGGTGGTCAAAATCACAGAGATAGGAAGTATTAATACAGCAGCGGTTGCCAGGGCCTCGGAGAAGGGAAGACGAGAAATATCTCTATGCTTAATGTGCATCGAGTTTTCTGTTTTACAAGATGAAAAGTTCAAGAAATGGATGGTTGTGATAGTTACACATCAATGTAAATGTGTTTAATAACACTGAACTATATGCTTCAAAAAAGTTAAGATGGCCAATTTTATATCATGTTCATTTTAAAAGATAATTTAAAAAACACACACAATATGTGGGACCAAGATGTGTCCTGTGAATACAAAGAAAAAGGGAGCAAGGGAAAGTGAAAATATGAAAAGAGCTTTTTTACATTTTTATATAAACATTATCATTCATTATCTCAAAACATAAAACACTTTGATACAATTCCCAAGGTGCAAGTAGAAATAGTTTTTGTATAATCACCCCAGGTAGTAAAATCACAAACATCTACTAATGTTATATTATTCCTGTTAATGTATGAATACATGTTGACTCTAAAAGACAAGTTATGTTTTATAATTTTTTTAATATTTACATAATCAGATCTTAAAAGTTTTAAGAAGCATAAATTGCCAACTTGTACATAAAAACACTGAGACACCATAGAGGAAAAAATAATATAATGTAGGAGTTCAGAGCAATTAGCAAGAAACTACTGCAGTGGAATGAAGCTCTATCATAGTGAATATGAACTAAAAATAGCAATTTGAAATAAAATAGGTAATTTTATTTAACCATTTGCTATGGTAAGGGTTTAAGATTTTACACTTTTAACCTACCAGATCATTACAAAATTAATATGAGTAGCTACTATAATTATCACCAATGAACAGAAGAGGTCAGTGAAGCAAAGATGAGTTATGTAACCCACCAAGTAAACATAGCTAAGATGTAGCCACGCTGAAATTTGAACCAGACTATCTGTCTTCAGAGACAGGACCTTAAATCTCTATGAGGTACTTGATTCACCCAAAGTAAAATGTCATAGACTCAATTAAGTATGAGAGCAGAATCTGAATGATTAACATGTTAGGAGTAAGAGGTGTTGGACTGCAAAGCATAAGAAGGCAGGATGTTATACCATGTGACCGGCAATGGACATGAAGCTTTTTCTAATCAGATACCTACTTCCAACCTCCCCTTATAAATATGCCTATATATATTCCAACAAGAAAATGTTACACTATGCTTATTTTTTTTACTTTCCATGGGGAAACCTCACAGACCAGTTTTTGATAGAATTCACTTGTATCTCTTCATGTAAAATACATGTTGCTTTTATTTATTTGTTTGTTTATTTTTTTACATGTTGCTTTTTAAAACATTTGATCCTTGGATTCACCATGTGTTTCAGCTGAGCAATATGAACTTTTAATTAAGCTGATAATACAATAAAGATGTAAGTATACAAAATATTTTTAAAATAGCTATGGCTTTTTCATGGTATAAACTAAATGGTATCTATGAGGGGGAGCAGAGCAGGAAAGCTGAATAGAAACCTCCAGCAATCTTCCCTTTCCATAAACACCAAATTCAACAACTATCCACACCAACTTATCCACACCAACTATCCAACACCTTTGGAAGAACCAAAAATCAGATGAGCAATCAAGAAAAGAGGCACTGTAGAGAGCAGAGAGACAGTCTCCCATTGCCTACACCACCTCCCCCAACCTCTGTGCCAGCAGAGAAAGAATGAATCTGTGTGCAGGAAGAAGGACAGCAAAATGACTGTGGGACTTTGCATGGACACTAGGGCCACCCTGCACAGCAGATCAGAACACAGGGCAGAATTCTGCCAGTACCATGGAGGGAGCATTTAGACCTCCTCAGGCAGAGAGAAATCCTGAGCTGTAAAACCCTAGTTCCAGGTAGCCCCATGATTGGCAGACAAAGGGCAGCCTGAGACCTGGACTAAGTTTTAAAGCAGCTGGTAACAGAGGCTGCCATCCTTGGGCGATTCCTGTGGCTGTGCTGGCTCAGAGCCATTTGAGTACACATGACTCAGTGAGACACCAGCAACTGCAGCCAAGCCAGTGCCTGTGTCACCCCTTCCTCAATTACAGGCAGCGTGAGTCTTCTGCCACTTGGAGGAAGAAAATGGAAGAGTTCAAAGGACTTTGGTTTGCAAAGTACAAATTCAACCACAGTAAAATAAAATAGCAAGCAGACCCCTGAAGCCTGAGGGCAGGCCTTACTTCCGGACAGCATTTCTGGACCCAGTCCTGGCAGGGTTCCCCACCTGCTGACTAAAGACACCTTGGGTCAAACAAGTATCAAAGGCAGGCAGGCAATAAACACCACTGGCTTTAAGTGAGACTGGGCTGGCTTTGGATGTGACTTGGCTCTGGTGGCCACCAGGAAGTGCCCATGTCACTCCTTCAACAACTCTAGCAGCCCAGCACAGAGTGAGGGATTTTGCCTGACAATCCAGGAAATTCTCCTGTATCTACCCCAGGTCAGTAAAGTGGTACCAACAGGAACCAGCAAGAGTCACAGCATGGCTAAGTTTGCAGCACCCCTCGTGCGGATGTAGCTGCCGTGACAGAGACTTAGACCGCAGTGCTCAATCCCGTTAGGATCTCTGGAAAGCCTTCTCAAGAAGGACAGGTTCAAACGAGTCCCGACTGTGAAGATCACAATAAATACCTACCTCTTCAACACCTAAGCATGGACAAACATCTACAAACATTGAGAACATCCAAGAAGACGGGACCTCACCAAATGAACTAAATAAGGTACCAGTGACCAAGCTCAGAGTGATGGAGATATGTGAGGTTTCAGAGAAAGAATTCAAAATAGCTGTCCTGAAGAAACTCAGTGAACTCCAAACAATACAGAGAAGGAATTCAGAAGCATATCAGAGAAATTTAAGAAGAAAATTAAAGTAATAATAAAAAAATCAAATAGAAATTCTGGAGCTTAAGAATTCAATTGACAAACTGAGAAATGCATCGGAGTCTCTCAACAGCAGACCTGACCAAGCAGGAGAATTAGTGAGCTTGAAGACAGGCTATTTGAAATACACAGTCAGGAAGGAAAAAAAAGAAAGAAGAATAAAAAAGAATGAGCACACTTGCCCAATCTAGAAAATAGTAACAAAAGGACAATTGAAGAGTTAATCTATCTAAGAGAGATAGATTAAGATAGAAAATTGTATCTGTTACATGAGGAACACCTGGTATACCTATAAGCATTTGTAAATATTAATACCACACAAAAAACACTAAAATATAAATCTCAGATGCTAATAACATAAAAGTAAATACTGATAAAGAATTCACATATTAGCACTAAATAAGTCTTAAGGACTTCAAAAACTATGATTACATACATGGTTAACAGATGCATCATAAATGGCACGATTAGAGGAAATATGGTCTTTTCAAACATTATGAAACCTTATAAAAATTAACCATTAGCAAGAGCTCTTTGGTTGCAATAATAGAAATCTAACCCAAACTAAGCCAGAAGGGAAAAAACTTTTCTATTGGGAAAGAGCTGAAGCCACAGTTAAATTCAATCAAAATAAAGCATGGAGAATGAATCCTAGTTGCTTTTGAGTCCCAGATCTGAACTGGGGCCATTTTTGCAGCTTTTCCCAGATTTGGACCTGCAACACTTCCTCTGATCTGGTGAGACAGCCAGTGTTCTTCCTATAAATTTACCTTTAGGCCTTTGTCTGGAGCAATCTAAGGGCTGCAAAATAATGCTGTTAAGAAGCAACGCTTTTTACACTGTACCTAACCAACAAGATTAAACCAAGGGAAACACAGAAGAATAAATAGCCTTGCCTATTTTCTCAGCTTTGGCTTCAAAAGTAAGCCCAGAAGAGACTAGGTGCGTCATATCAAGCAGAAAACAGCAGCAAAAATCATGTCAAAGTCCAGAGGAGACAAGCCTGTCTACTACAAATAACACAAAGACACTAAGTCAGAGTCCAGAAAAAGTGTCCATATCCAAGGCACAACTGAACTCATCAAACAGAATGTTTGCAGGAAAAATTCCTAATTTCATAGTTTCAATAGACCATTGCAATATTATTTTGTTTAGACTATTCTTTTAACAGTCTCTATTACAAATGGCATGTATACCCACTCTAATATTTTGAAATTAAGTTGAAGAAAAAATAAAAATTAAAGGTAATCATTAAAGGTGATTGTCCCCTAAAGTTTTGGTTCTTATTCTCCAGTATTACATGCCCTTGCTTTGAATGTGTATGTTTGTGTGTATGCTTGTCTATTTATACCTGTTTTTTAATTTAAAAATGGGAATGGAAGTGAAGGACTGGTACACAATCCAGTCATACACACAGTATGTTATGAAAATATTTCTTATCATTAAATATTTTTGTGGATTTTTGAGACAGTTGCCTAGCATTTCATTGAATACATTTATCTAATTACTAACCTTTTGTTGAGCATTTAATTTTTCTCACAGTATAAGCAGTTTCACAATGAGTACCAATTTAATTAAATCACTGTAACAAATCTATGAGGATTCCTGCAGGAAATTCACAGAGATGAAATCTTAGGTCAAATGTTATGAAAAGAAAATGTTAAAGCCTTTGACTGCCTGAAGGTTTTACATTTGCCACAATAATTACTTCTCTGGAACATAATTATTTCTTTACCAGTTTTCAACACAGAAAACTATCTTCAAAAATATTGCCATTTTAGATGTCTAAAAATAATATACAATACATAAATATTCAGATATTCATATATATTCCAATATATTCAATTGGAATATATTCAGTTCAAATATATATATGAATTTGAATAATTTGAATATATTCTTTGGAGATTTGGATTTTCTTTATAAATTATTTATTTATGTTCTTTGTCCTAATACCTTATTGTCACGTCACTGGCAATGAAGCTCTAAAAATTTCTGTCCTCATGGAGTTTACATTATAGGGAGAAAGAGATACACAATTAACAATTAAACAAATATATAACCAAAAACAAAACAAATATACAAACAGATGATGACAGATAATAAAATCATTATGGCAAAAATAAGTAGGTTGATATGATAAGGATCTACTTTAAATGGAATGGTCAGCAAAATTTGGTTTATTTGTGGAAACTTTTAATGTATTAAGAAAATTATTCATTTGTTTATCGTATATGTAACATATATTTTTACAAATTTATTTTGGATATAAGAGAGGAGATAGGACAAGGCCCTGACTGGAAATAGTTTTTGTCTCCTCGTGTAAGGAAAGAAGCAATTGATTAAGGGATAGGGTCTTTGGGGTCCAGAAACTTTGAACTTGACAAGAGGTGTTTTGACTGAGGACAGGAGAAGAGGAACTAGAGAAGACAAGTTATAAAGTGATGAAGGGATAAAGAAAAGGCAGAGACAGAAACAGACTCAGAGCCACACTGTCCTCATGTTTGGATTTTCTCCACTCAGTAGCTCTTCATCTGTTCAGGGCGCACCACCCAATAATCCTGGACACTTTAAATTCTTGAGCAGAGTACATGCTCCCAAATTCAGGAACACTTATAACTAAAAAATAGAAAGTAAATGTAGTGACTTGACAGAAGTTGAAAGGAGAAAGGATAGAGAATATACAGAGGGAAGAACAGATGAGTTAATATTTTTTTCTTGATGAAATGAAAAGGCCAAAGACATTGTCTAAATTTGGTGAAATAAGTAGCATTTTACTGAAAGCATCAAAAATATCCAAATGAATATGGAAAAACATCCATAGACAAATAATAGTGTAAACTTGGAAAAGTAAAGGACGGAAAGGAATTATAGGAGGTGTATACTAAATTAAATCCTTACCTCTTACAATAATTCAATAGAAAAAATTAAAAATAATAAACCAGCATAGTACATTTTTCCACTTGTTAACATCTTCAGCTATTTCTTTTCTCAGGGTTTCATAGTTCTCATTATAGAGATCTTTTACTTCCTTCATTAGATAAATTCTCAGGTATTGCATCTTCTTTGGCATTCCTTTTGTAAAAGGAATAGAGTTCTTGACTATATTTTCAGCTTGACAAGCACCAATGTCATACTTTAAAGAGCTTGAAAAAATAGTACTTCATTTTATATGGAATCATTAAAAACCTCAAATAGCCAATACATTAACTTACAATTGAAAACAAGTGAGGAGGCATCAAGTTGCCAGACTGTATAGTGATCAAAACAGCATGGTACTGGCACAAAAATAGAGAGGTAGATATATGGAACAGAATAGAGAACCCAGAGATGAACCCAAGAACATATCATCATTTGATTTTTGATAAGCCTAATAAAAACATAGACTGGGGAAAAGATTCCCTATTTAACAAGTGGTGCTGGGAAAACTGGCTAGCAACCTATAGAAGACTGAAACTGGACCATCACCTTTCACCATTAACAAAAAATAATTCTCATTGGATTTAAACTTAAGACATGAAACTATAAAAATACTAGAAGAGAGTTCAGGGGAAATGCTTGAAAGCTTGAAGATATTAGTCTGGGAAAATATTTTAAGAGGAGGACACCCCTGGCAATTAAAGCAACACAAAAAATATATTACTGGGATCTGATCAAGCTAAAAAGCCTCTGCAAAGGTAAAGCAAATAGCCTTCAGAATGAGAGAATATTTTTGCAGGTTATGTTTCCGACAAAGGCCTGATAACTAGAATCCACAGAGAACTCAAACTAATCAATAGAAGAGAAAAAACAACCCCATTTCTATGTGGGCAAAACTTGAACAGAAAATTCTCTGAAGATGATAGGCACATGACCTATAAACACATGAAAAATTCTCATCATCTTTAATCAACAGAGAAATGCAAATCAAAACCACTTTGAGATATCCCCTAACTCCAGTAAGATTAGCCCACATTACAAAATCCCAAAACTGCAGTTGTTGGCATGGATATGGAGAAAAAGAACCACTTCTAGTACAGCCTTTTGGAAAGAACTATGGAGAATTCTCAAGGAACTAAAAGCTGACCTACTATTTGATCCTACAACACCATTACTAGATATCTACCCAGATGGACAAAAATTATTTTACAACAAAGACATTTGCACCAGAATGTTTATTGCAGCTCATCTATGTCATAGAAGCAGCTTAAATGCCCATCAACCCATGAATGGATAAACAAATTTTGGAATATGTATACCATGGAATACTATTCAGCCATAAAAAAGAGGGAGACTTTGCATCTTTTATGTTTACCTGGTTGGAGCTGAAACATATTCTTCTTAGTAAAGTATCTCAAGGATGGAGTACAAGTATCCAATGTACTCAATACTATTATGAAACCAATAAAGAAACACTTATACATTCATACAAATAATTAAACACAAAGATAGTCCAGAAAGAAAAAGGGGCAGGGAGGGAGATGGGAGGGGAAGGAAGAGGGCAACTAGAAGGAGGTTTTTTAGTGGGATCTCACCTAATGTGCATAACTCAAGGGCACATTCCAAAACAACTAAGAATATATTATAAATGTCTTACCACAAAAATAAGTAAGTGAGGTGATGGTTATGTTAATTAGTTTGATTTAAGCATTCAACATTGTATATCAAATTATCATATTGTACCCCATAAATATATACAATTACAATTTGATAAAAATTCAGAAAGAAAAAGAAAGAAAGAAAGAAAGAAAGAAAGAAAGAAAGAAAGAAAGAAAACCACGAAATATAGTATAGTTGCATTATTTAATAAAAGGGGAAAACTAGCATTAAAGGTGTTGCAGGATCAAATAGGAGGTCAACTTTTAGTTCCTTGAGAATTCTCCATACTTCTTTCCAAAAAGGCTGTATTAATTTGCAGTCCCACCAGCAGTAGAAGCACACAAACAACTGCACCCATTAAAAATATTTCTAGCTGAGGCAAGAGAATCGCGTAAGCCCAAGACCTAGAGGTTGCTGTGAGTCCTGTGACGTCATGGCACTCTACTAAGGGCAGTAAAGTAAGAGTCTGTCTCTACAAAAAAAAAAAAATATATATATATATATATATATATAAAATATATATTTTTTTCATATTTCTAAAGTGACTGGAATTGGGAAAGATGAATGTGTAAGAGTTCTCTCTCTCTTCTTAGTTATACCTTTTTAAAAATGTTTTTAAGTAACAAAACCACCAAAAACTAAAATAAGAACAAAAACATATGGTGGCAAATATCTGAGAACTGCTACACTTCAGTTAAGAGAAATTCAATTATTTTGGTTAAGAAGATCCTAGTCACTTATAAGAAAGTCTGACAATTAATTTGTTGAATTGGCCACTGCACGTACAACTTGGTAAGGATTCCTAATTTTTGGATACCAATGTCTCCCAGCTGTGTTCGTGTCCACATGTGACGTCTTGCTGAGTGGCATTCTTTAGTGTTGTTGCATGTCAGAGCTTGAATTAGAGCAACAAATAAACACTAAATTTCTTGTTAAACTTGGCAGAAGTGGAAGTAAAATTAGGGACATATTAGTCCAACTTTATGGGGATAATGCCATAAAAAAAAACAGCAGTGTAAAAATGGATTAAACGTTTTTCAGAGAGGAGAGAAAGCATCACTGATGAAGAGAGTCTGGGCAGTCAGTAATGAGCAGAAGTGACAAAAACACTGCAAAAATTTTTAGTGAGCACCAAAATTATTGGCTGACTGTGAAAAGCATAGCAGAGCAAGTAAATGTTAATAGATAAACAGAAAAATCTTAACTGAAAATATTGGCATGAGCAAGGTATGGTTCTTACATCACAGCAATGCACGAGGTTAGATGGCACTTTCTTTGAGGGCGTTTTTAGCCAGTAAACAAATAACTGTTTTGGAATACCCTCCCTACTCACCTCATCTGGACTCCAGGGGCGTTTTCTTTACCAGAAGATAAAAAAAACATTGAAAGGAAGACATTTTGATGAGATTTAGGACGCTGATGAAGCTCTGATGGCCATTCCAGAAAAAGAGTTATAGAATTGCTTTGAAGGTTGGACTAGGTACTGCCATCAGTGCATAGCTTCCCAAGGGGAGTGTTTTCAAAGGTGATCAGAGCAATATTCAGCAATGACTTTATTTTCTAGGATGAGTTCTCAAACTTAATTGTCAGTCCTTATATGTAGTGAGAAAAGTAAATCATGAAGTGAACAGTGAATTTTAGCATCAGTAACCTCAAGTTCTAAGCCTGTAAGATAGTTCTCTGTTTTCTTCCTTAGATCTGGGATTTATTTACATCCATGTTAAAATAAGAAAATAAAATAAGAAAATAAGAAAATAAAAACCGAAAGTCGGAAGCATCAATTTTAGAGACTGCCAAGGAAAGCACAATTGCTAATGTAGGAAAGAAATATTGAACAAGAAAAAAATATGCTTTATGTATTACTATAACAATGACATTAAGAAATGATTGTTATTAGGAAAAGACATTTTCGTGCCTTCACAAGTTACGCTTGTCTTTTTCCTGCAAACATGTAGCCAATGGTTTAATAACAAGATACAAATCCTCTTATGCTAATTGATATCACTATATTTTTATTATGAATATATATTAATTTCCTTTAGCTACCATAACAAATTATCACAAAGTTTCTTAAAACAAGAAAAATGTATTCTCTCATAGTCTGAAGGCCTGATATCAAAATTCAACATGTGAGCAGGATCATGCTCCCTTCAGAGGCCCCAGCAGAAAATCTGTTCCTTGTCTCTTCCAGTTTCTGCTGGCTGTCACCACTCTTTATGCTACTTAAGTCCCATCTGCCCCGTGGTCACATTGCCTTCTTTCCTTCTGTGTCAAATCTCTCCCTGGCACCCTCTTATAATGATACATATGGTGGCATTTAGTGTCTTCCCAGATAATCCAGAATAATCTCCCCATCTGAAAAGCCTTAATTTAATCATATCTGCCAAAAACAATTTTTCCATATAGTTGGAAATTTTGCAGAAAATTTGCAATATTGCAGATTTCAGGCCTTATAACCTGATATCTTTGAAGCCACCATTCAGCCCACTACAAACCATAATTAAATTAATTTATTGAGTATGATACATTTGCTGAGTTATGCTTAAAATATATGATTAAAAACGTGACTTTACCTCAATGACAATGTCTATAAGTCTCAATGATCTATGAGTAATGATCTATGTTTCTTCAGAATATTATTTTCTAATGCACATATTGCAGGATTGAGCTTTTATTACTTTGTTAGCAGAAATAGGACTTTGATATCACTACTTTGCTATCAACTATAAGTTGAGTTTTATAATGTGCTATGATTTCCTCCACATCAAATATTGAGTAAGTGACTTCTGTCCTGATTTTAATTTACATATCACTTATTCCTGTGGCTACTTTCAAAGTGCTAAACAAAATGAACAAAGGCAGAAAAGGCCAGTCTTAGTGGGGGCTGCTTGTGAAGCTATTCTTGTTGCAAGGAGAAGCATGGGGGCTCCTTACATTTCAGGCAGTTGTGGGCATTTTTAAACACAAAATGTTTCACCCAAATGTTGACCTGCTTTGATCAATGATATTATTAACAAAGTGTAATTTAAATGAAAATTATTTAGGGGAGATAATTGAAAGGTATTCTCTTGTGCAAGAAAATGTGGATTTAACTATATAAACAACCTAGAACCCTAAAACCAAGGCTCAAGGAAAATGTTTGCAAGCACTAAACCAGGGGTGGCAAACAAGGTAACAAAAAACACCTGACTGAGCATGTTATATTATGTGTTTAATATATTATTGTTAAAATTATATGCTTTTGTGTGAGTGTTTGTCTGTTTTGGCAGGTCACTGCGTGGTGTGGCTCTCTGA
>CAUYPK010033214.1:0-13317 GCA_963574355.1 Loris lydekkerianus
GCTATGGAGGGAATGAGGAGAGGGGTGGGGGTCATGGCGTGTGACACACCTTTTGAGAGCAGGACACAGTCATAAGAGGGACTTTATCTAACAAATGCATAACCTAATTCTTTGTATCCTCAATGAAGCCCAAATAATAAAAACAAACAAAAAAATTTTTTAAAGGGAGTACAGATGACCAAAAAATTAAAAAAAAAATTACAGCAAGCTCAAATTAAGGCAACCAATTTTATGCATTTTGATATGTTGGCTAAACACAGTACTGTGAAACAGGAAAAAAAAAAAATAAAGCCTTGCTTCTCGATTTGATACAAGAATTTGAAAGCAGATTTCAAGATTTCCAGAAAAATAATCAACATTTTGGTGCATTTGAGACTTTGTATAAATACGTCACCTGCCAATTTTCACATGGAATGCAAAGAGCTGCAATCTGACATTGAACTTAAAAAAAAGTTTGATCATGTTTCTTTACTGGTCTTTTATAGGCCCTACCTTTCCAGACACAAATATCCCTCTTTTAAAAATCCTGCCTTATTCTTGTCGTGGCTTTTTGGCAGCATCTACATTTGTGAACAACTATTTTTAAGAATGAAGCGCATTAAGAGTAAAATTAGAACCTAAATAATCTGACGGTCACCTTGAAAACTCACTGAGTATTATAACTACTTCCATCAAACCAGATACTGATGCCTTAACTTCTGAAACACAATGTCAAATGTTCTACTAATTTTATGTTGCTCACTTTTCTTTTCCTTTCATAATAAAAAATATCAAGGAAAAATAAAGTAGAAGGACTCTTCTCTTGCTTCCTTATTCCACTAAATGACCTGGCCCTCAAATGGGACAGACTGAGGTCCAAAAAGATCAGAGAAGCCGGCAAGTAGTATGTGAACTTTCAATAGAGAGATCAGTGTGCTCCCCTGTGACCAAAAACTGAACTGCAGCACAGGGGAGGAGAGCTGCTTTCTGCTACAGCGTCACCATAATTACCGTGTGGCTGCTTTGTTTTACAGGGCAGAGGGGAAAAGGGAGGATATTCAGAAGAGCTTTAGGGGAAAATCTAAATTCTGCTTCCAGTATTACTAATTTTCCCTTTGCAAATTAGCAACTCTTTAGTAAAATCCTTGATAGAGCTCCATTAGGGTTTATGTGTGACAAAGAGTAGCTACTAATGGCCCTTAATGATGAGTAAGTGGATTGTTCAGAATATTACTTATTTAATGAAAAGTAATGGCTGTCTCACTGCAGCCAGGAGAGTGATTCCAAGTGGCCTCTTCACATGTATGTTCCTTTTACCACTAGCCTTTGTCAGAGCATACATACTCCAGAGACTTTAAACAAAAGGACTCATCCCCACCTGGTAACGACCACTACAAAATGCACCCAGAAACTGCTTTCAGTCCATTTGCCAAACGCTCCATGGGGCTTCCAACTAATTCTCAACCTCTTTGTGGTTCTAAAAGTTGGAGACAATTGATCTAATGGAAAAAAAACCCAGAGAGTAAAAAGTCGAATTTCTCCCTCTCTGAATCAAATCTTTGCTATCAATAAATAGCAGGATGTCAAAAATGACATCTGTATCCCCATTTGGAAAATGAGAGGTTTGGGCTTGAGTGCTTTAAGGGTCAGTCCTTGCACCGCTGGTTTTCAATGCCCCCAAGCTTCTGTTTGATTTGAAACGGTGGTATTACTCAAGCACACACTTGAAACATGGTATCGATTCATTGATTGAAGGAAAAAAAAAAACTCTCACTTTTATGGCTTGCTGGCTTCTGGCTTTAGTCACCATGCCAGGGTGTGGAAAGAGCACCCTAGCACTTTCCTTACCCTAAAAGTATTTGAGAGCTGCTACCTCTTTATTTTCTTTTTACTGGATTAATCATAACTGGATTATTTTTACTAGATTATTCATTCATAATATAACTTAACCCATTTTTATAGTATGGGGAGTCTCTTGGCCAGGATTTATTAATTAATTTGTGTTATAATCAACAAAGCACAACAGAACTAGCCCTTCCAAGAGTTCTGCCTTATTTTCCCAACCCAGTGAAAACAACAACAGCAAAAACAACAGCAAGACTAGGACTTATAAAGGCCCACTACATGCAGTGTGCTGTGCTAACAGCTTTATACCTATCATCTAATCTAACACTATCTCTAGGGAGCCAGTAAGGTTAACTCGTCACTTGACAGATAAAGGAGCAGGCTCTGAGAAAGTAGAAACATGAGCAGGTAACACAGCCTGTGAGTGGTCAAATCAGAACTTTAACCCAGACTTGTCTGACTCCAAAGCCCACATTCTTTCCACATTATGCTGCTCATGTTAGCCTAGGATGAAGCAGCTCACAAGCCTGGCCCAGAGCTTGGGAACTACTCTGCCATAATTCCAGGATAAATGAATGCTTATAAATTGTAAAATTATCAAATGATTTTTAAAACCAAGAACTACAACTAAACCGAATTTAGATTTGTGGTGAAACTCTACATGTTTTTTTTTGAAAGTCATTATCAAACTTGGGAGTGAATGTGGGAGAATCACTTTTCCTTCAGAGGTAGGCAATTATGCTCTCCTACATACCTCTTCACACCTCAGCTCAGCGTCATGATCCTTTCTCTTTTTTTCTTTCAGCAAATGCCTGCTGTGATATTTCATCTTTGTTAGCTTTGCTTCATTGTGATACGAGGTCATTACAGATATTACTATTAATGCTATTTTAAATTACAATGAAATAAGTAAGTGAGGTGATGGTTATGTTAAAATAAGTAAGTGAGGTGATGGTTATATTAAATAAGTAAGTGAGGTGATTGTTATATTAACCAGTTTGGTGTAAGCATTCCACGTTGTATATCAAATCAGCACATTGTACCCCATAAATACATTAATGTACAACAGTCATGATTTAATAAAAAGAAAAACAAGAAAGGAAATGTAATGTACAGACCATTATGTAGCCATTAGTCACATCACTAGTCACATAGGGCTACTTAAATGTAAAATAGTGAAAATTAAATAAAATACAAAAGAATTACAATAAAATAAACCAATAATCCATACAAGAGATACTATAAGCAAACAAGCATGTTGGGAATGAGTGTAATAAATAAGGGAATATAGAATAAAGCAGAAACTAAAATAAGGTACCCCTTCTCTGTTTGGGAAACTTTTACATATTCTTTAAGAAGCAACTTGCAAAATAAGTCTGCTTATGTTCTAGAAAAACAGAAGTAAGCTTAAATATTGAAGCCATTCCTCATTTGTGTTCCTATGGAAATGTATACAGGTCTTTGTGACAATACTCACTAGATTCTCTTCTTCCCTACCCCCAGGAGACTGTGAATTCCTCTAAGAAAGTGCCTATATTTTATTCATCTCAGTGTGGCCACAGCACTTGGCACAAGGCATACCTCTTTAGGAGCTCAATAAGCATTATAGTGAAGAAATGCATCACTTACACATATTATTCAACAGAAAAACTAATTTTTAGATTGCTGTCCAGTACCCATCAGGTACCAGTGTCTTTATACACCATGTTTGGTCCTCCGTGTCTGCAGGCCCTGCATTTGCAGATTCAACCAACCTCAGAGCAAAAATATTCAGAAAAAAGGCAATAAAAAATACAAAAATCAAAATAATGTAAATTTAAAAGTGGAGTAGGGCAACTATTTACATAAGATTTACATTAGGTATTATAAGTAATTGAGAGATGATTTAAAGTACATGAGAGACTGTGCCTGGGTTATATGCAAATACTATGCCATTTTATATCATGGGCTTGAACATCCACAGATTTGGGTAGCTGCAAATGTTCCAGAACCAATGTCCTCACAGATACTACTGAGTGACAACTATGCATTGGTGCCTTACTTTTAGGGCTCAGTTTGTATCAAAAACCATAAAATGTTTACAGCCTCACACTGAGTAAACTCACCTCTATTGTCCTGTGACAATAAATCATAAAGAGAAAATAGAAATAAGCACAAACACACTTATAACAATACACTTATGAATATTGAAATATCTTTATAAAGTCCAACAGTAAGGTAATTATTAAGCAAATTATAAACAGGAGGCAGACATTTAAAATGATAGACAAGAAATCATGTAACAACAAGGAGTACTTTGGAAACACTAGGTTTCAGAAAAAGAACGCAGTATTGTATATTTACCATGATTACAACGCAGTACATTATATAAAGTTTGGAAGGGGATGAGGGAAAATGAAAACAATTATATTTAGTTGGTAGAGACTGAAAACATTTTCTTTTCAAATGTCCCTTAATATGGTCATAACATTATTTTAATACATTTTTAAAAACTAAATTATAAGTGGGAACTATCTTAAAAGCCCATTGCATTCCTGAGATTCATCTGTAACTCAGACATCTGGTACACCAAAGTATTATGTAGCGTGATCGTGTGATCTGAAAGTATTCTAGTGGAGTCAACTGAAGTAAAATGAAAATACCGTGAGTTTTCAGTAGAAGAATAGTAGAAAACTACATTGCTGCAATACATTTTTAAAAAGGAGATTTTTGTACTTCTTTGAATGCTTATGATACTTAAGAAAGAGCAGGCTTAATTAGGGGAACATGAGTAAGGTAAGCAGGTACTTTTGTTCAGACTTTGAAGGGATCTTTGGACAGTTTCAAGGACTTTCACAGATTAGGTCCCGGGTTCATTGTATAATTTGATATAATTTATCAATTTCTCCTTGATTCAAGTGCATCACTAGCATTACGCTTAGGCATTTTAGACATGATTAGGGTCATTATTTTTTTTTTTTCTCTCTTTCACACACAAATGAGATGAGTGTAGAGGGAGACAGAAAAGAAACTTTCCCGAGGGCAACTCAGAATTGAGAAGAAAAAAAGAACTAAATATGATGGAAGCAGAAGTGCCCACAAATGTAAGAAAGAGGTTGGAATAAAAACGTATATATAAAGACAAAGCCAAGTTTTTTGTTGGTGATATAGCAGAATAAGTATCTTGACTGATACTCCTCCCTTAGCAAAAAAAAAAAAGCTAAACTAAACACATTGCATGAAATATTCAAAACAGCTTCCTAAGAACTTCAGAGAGCTAGCAAAAGAGTTAGTAGTTATCTGGCAGAAGGTAAGTGAATGCTGAAACTCAGAGTCATCGGACATAGGGATCTGAATACAAATTACATAACTATAATGCCTTGTGGGGTTAAAAGAACAGAATATAACTAAAAAATATAGTACATTTATCTATCAACCCAACCATCTATTTATCTGTGTATCCCAGGAGAAGAGTAAATATAATTAGTGTTCTAAGGTTTAAAATTGTCTAGGAGAGTAAGAATATGATAAAAATATTTTCAGAAGTTAAGCATGCAATAGGAACCCATTTAAAAAAATAATCATTAAAAGAATGGAAACAAAGTCCATAACTTTCATCTTTCTAGAGAGGAAAGTGGAATGATAAAATACATTAAATCCATCTAAAATAATGAAGAAACATAGAACATGTAATTCAAATAGAAGTATAAGAGCTGAGACAAATAGAAAGCACAAAATAATATGGTTGAGATAAATTCAAATAGATCATTAATTACATCAAATATAAGTGGACTAAAAGCCTCAGGTAATTGGAAAGATGTTCAAGCTAAATTAGTAAAAAGACCAACTAAATGTTGTTTTTAAGAGACACATCAGAAAAACAAAGATACAGAAAGATTGTAATGTAAGTAAAAACATGGAACTAATATGTGCCATAATCATATTAAGGAAAAATTCTGTTTAGCTAGGTTAATATCTATTAAACTTTGCAGCACAGAATATTGCTAAAGATGAAGAGGGTGGCTGTATACTAACAATAAGCTTAAATCACAAGAATAATATGACAATTCTAACTTTGTGTATCCTAACATTATTGCCTCAATAAATATATAGGCAAATGGTCCATTAAAAGAAATTTTAAAAGCCCTAATAGTGGATTATTTTTAACATCCCCCCTCAGTATTTCATAGAACAAACAGGAAAAAATGTAAAAATGTAAAATGTTTAAATAACATAGAGAACAAAATTGTCATACAGGACAGATAAAGATCTTGATACCCAACAACCATAAAATTCATATTTTTCCAAGCATATAAAAAACGTTTTCATAAAGCTAAAACTTCAATAAATAATCAATGTTTAGAACCACCCGGTTCTAGCAATGCCATCAATTTGAAAATTAATGACCAGAAGACAACTAGAAAATGCATTTGGAAATTAAAAAACACATTTTTAAATGGGTAAAATAATAAATTATAATGAAAATTAGAAAGTAATTTGAATGAACAGATAATGAAAAATCACAGTGTGAAATTACCCTACCCAGGTGACTGGTAAGAATTCAGTTGTCTGATAACACCAAAAATTTATGAGCTTGTACAGGAGCAATGGGAAAACTCCTGTACCGCTGATGGAAATGTAAATTGGCCCAACATAAAAAACCCGGTTATCTACATGAAGATATGCATCCTTTGCGACCCTGCAGTTCCACTCCTAGGTGTATACCCTAGACACTTTTACACGTGTCCCAGATATGCACAGTTTTGTTTTTTTTGTTTTTTTGTTTTTTTTTGTAGAGACAGAGTCTCACTTTATCACCCTCGGTAGAGTGCTATGACGTTACAGCTCACCGCAACCTCCAACTGTTGGGCTTACACGATTCTCTTGCCTCAGCCTCCTGAGCAGCTGAGACTACAGGCACCCCTCAAAAATGCCTGGTTATTTTTTTGTTGCAGTTTGGCCAGGGCCGGGTTCGAACCCACCACCCTCGGTGAGGCCAGCGCCCTACCCACTGAGCCACTGGTGCAGCCCCACAAAAATGTTTAAAGAACCATTCTTTGTAGCCCAAATGTTGATGAGAATAAGTACAACAATGTGAATAACTAACTTATGAAATAACGTTGATAATGGTGATGATGGCGGAGATGAATAAACCGTGGAATATTCTTACAAGGGAACATTTTCCTTGCACAGCAATGAAAGTGAATAAACTACAGATACATGCAGCAACATCCATCAATCTCACAAATATAATATTGAGTAAAATAACATCATTCACAAAAGCATACTGGATCATTGCATACATATGAAGTGTTAAAGAAGCAGACAAACTAAATTTTAGACAAGCATAACCAAGTGGTACTACTGTAAGCATAATCAAGGGAATGATTAACAAAGACTCAGCATTGTGGGGCCCTCTGTGAGAATGGGTGAGGGCAGGAACCTAATGGGGGAGGAAGTAACCGAAGCCTTGAAGACTCTGGCACTGTTCTCATTTTAACTAGGGTGGAAGTTACACAGGTATTCTCTTCTCTAGATATGATATATGTATATATTTCACAAAAGTTAAATCTAAACAAATATGTTATTTTGTAATAAAACGACCAGAAATGAATGGGTCACTTTCTCTATAATTTCCTTTTTTTACGCACTCACAAAGGAGTCACTCAACCAATATTGAGTTCCTACTATGTGCCATGTGTTGTTTTAGAGAAGACATTGGAGATTCAGCAAGAAAGAAGATAAAGTCCTTCTCTCAAACCTTGTGCGATATAAATGGCAGAAAACCTAACACAAACAGGCTTGTGTAACCTGAGAGGTCTAGAGGCAGATTTAGCCTCACACAAGGCTTATCTGCAATGGAAACTCCATAATGTCACCACAGTTCTTTCTGTCCCTCTGTCCTGTTCTCTGCAGTGCCAGCTTTATGTTTGGTTATCACATGATGTCCCAAAACAGTGTCAAATGTTCCTCTCCTAGTCATAAATGGCTTTAGCAGCTACCAGGCCCCACATCTTCACACCCATGGGAGATGTGTCATTGCATTTACAGCAAATATTCTGGGGATTACCTTAATTCAACCAGCTTAATCTGAGTGCATTCCTGTCTCCCAAGTAATCAGTAGAACTTTAGGAAATGGAATAAATAAATTACACATCTGGGCTCAGAGTAGGTAAGGGGGTCCACATAATCACGTGAAGCATGTGGCCGAACATTATATTGGGGGCATTTCACCAATCATGAATCTGGGGCTATTGCCAGGAGAAAGGAGAATGAATGTTACAAAGGTCACTAAATTCATTTTCTGTGGTCCTTGCTTTCATGGGGCATACCTTCCTGATCTAGGCAATAATCAAGTAAATAAGTAAGATAGTTAGAAATAATAATAAGTGCTATGATAACAATATAATGAAATGGAAGCTTCACGGAAATAGGTATTTTGAATCTGTTGTGCTCAGGGCAACCTCCCACCTGCCTAGGCCAGTGCCTACCTAGCACGGAGTAGCCCCTCACTAAACATTTGCTGAGTTTAATTATATTGATGCATAAACAGGGTGAATCAGTGGCCATTGCTCTGTACCCCACACTCTCCGCTCCCAGCTCCCAGCTCTCCTCAGGGCTGTTGTCACCCACACACCTCTGTTTACACAATTCTTCTCACCTGGCACATCCTCCACTTCCCTCTGTTTCTCCAGATCCAACACGCCTTTCCAAATTGTGCTGCAACTCCACCTGCTTCAAGAGTCTTCCGTGACAGCTCTGCTCTGGTTTAACTTCTCTGCTTCCTGACTAGCTTCTGCCCCCACCGTGGCGCTTACCAGCGAGGTGCATTTTAGCCCTGGGTTCTGTTACATTCAGTAATTTAACACGTACACTTTTGAAATGTAAGTTAACATTCTTTTGTATTTACATGTTATTTAATCCCAAACAGAACACGATGTGCCTGTGCATGGGCATTGTCTCCCTTCTGAGCTTAGCCCTTCGGTAGCTGCAAATGAATTTGGAGAAAGTATTTGGCCACTCTGAGATTCTGTGCCCTGTTTGTAATAGGAGGGTAGTACCTCTTGTACTGAGTTGGCTTCTTTGGCTACTGACATGACATATACCAGTGCCTGGAACATGGTAGGTATGTGATGGACAGTAGTGACGAGGCTAATGCTGACTATGATGGTAATGAAGCTGCTCTTTCTCTCCCTATCTCTCCCTTCAGCACTTTGCCTCATTAAATGTCTATAACACATGAGTAATAAAGACCTGCTGAATTGCCCAAACATTCCCACTCCCTAGAAATGCCTTGGAATCGATCCCAATCCTGGGCCTCAATATCTTGAACCTCTGGAATGAGTGTGCCAGAGCCCTCCAGCTAGAAATGTGCAGGCTTCACCCCTCTCGCTTGGTTGCTGCTGCTGTGGAGTCCCAGCTGCTGGCCCAGTCTGACGTTAGTGCTAACAGGACAGAACTCCCTAAAGCGAAACCAGCTTAAGTCTCTGTAATGCTGAAATGGAGAAGCCAGGATGGGAGAGGGCAGCAGGAGCAGCAGCAGCACCCTGCCTGCCAGCGTCACTGTGTCCGTCAGTTTCAGGCACCGGGGCTAATGCTGAACTAACAGCACCTGTCATCAGCGTGGGCCGAGTGGCTGAAGAGACACACTCAGTAGCTTCTTAATTGACGCGGATGATGGTCTGTGTGTGCCTGGGTGCTGGCTGAGCTGCCACCAGGGCTGTCGGGAGTGCTATTATGCTAATTCTTGCGCATCCCATGGGTCATAAGAGAACAGATACTTCATCTGCCTCAGGAGGAATGACAGTAATTAAGGCAGTCACAATGCCATGAAGTGTCATTAACGAAACAAATGAGGACTCTGTCTGTGGACAGAATCACCCTGGACTTTGGGGGAGAAAGGAAAAAGCCCTGCCTAAATCATTTCTGTTTACTTTTTTGTGCTTATAGCCCACGATCACTCAATTAGATCACTCATGAGCACAGCGTCCCCAAATGTAAAAGGCAAAATGGGCAGGCTTTTCTCTAATCCCAGCTTCATTTCCAGCTGGCTCGTCGGGATTAAGACACACCTGCTGTCTTCTCAGCTACACACTTTGCTACAGGAGAATTTAGACCCGACCCTTACCCATGTCCACGCCATGCAGCACCACTTCCCATCCTGGAGTGGGAGTCAGGGCTGGGGAAGGCCAAAGTCACTGACCAGCAAGCAGGTCCAGCCCAGTGAATAAAAGCCTGAGGTCATGATCTAGATGTTGCCAACAGGAAAACTGTCTTGAGTGTGTTACAGGTGTCCTCATTCTAGTAGTTAAGAGCATGGTGTGTGAAATGAGATTGACTTGATTTTAAATGTTGTCGTTAATTATTTCCATGACCTTCAGCAAACAATTTCTCTGGGGAAAAAAAGTAAAGCCTACTTTATAGACTAGTTAATAGAATCAAATAAAATTATCCATGTATGGTGTTTGGCATGGTGATTGGCACAAAGTGTTCAATAAATGTTAGCTCTTATTATAATTATTGGCGGGGCGGTGGTGGTATTGGGAGCAATGGCTTTAGCAAAAGAACAGGATGGACTGATGCTATCTATCATCAAGGTCAGCATGTAGCTGCTCAATCAGGCTGAAATTGGCCAGTTTCATAGACCATCAGTGAGCTAGGATGTCTGCAATATGAACAAGAAAAATATTTCCTACAAAGTCTTGGTTGTCAGTATCAAAGATGTAAATGTGTTTCCAGGTACAGGTTGATCAGCACCTAGAGCAGTTCAGGGTCACTGTGGGTTCGCACCCTGCCCAGTGGTGACCTCCAGTGAGATGTGCAGTAGGTCTCTGATCCCGTCCTGGCTGCTCTCCTGTTGATCAAGGGATTAGTTTGAGTAGTCCATGAAACAGGTACTGAGACAGGATTAAACATGCAAAGATTTCATTGGAGAAAACATGAGTGAGACAAATCGGGGCTACAGCAAGACGGGCTGGGAGGGTCCTCAGACCACATTGCACGTCTGATCCTGAGAAGTCAAGGAAAGAGGGTAAATAGCAGAAAACATCAGAGCACAGAAGCTGGGAAGCATGGTCAATTATGTCCTCGGTCATGGGAGGTCTGCAACGCACATTACCGTGGCCACCATGCCTCCCTCAACGATGAGGGAAGATCCCTAAAGACAAAATGATCAAATGTGCAGATGACACTGAAATGCAATGCTCAAAATCCTGTCCTTCCAGGTTTGGGATATGTCCTTGTGCAAAGTCAAGCATATCCAAGACCTTCCTACATGAACACACTAGTGTCTTGGGATGCCCCCCCCCCCATCATTTTTTTTAAAGAGACAGAGTCTCACTTTATTGCCCTCAGTAGAGGGCCGTCACAGCAACCTCCAACTCCTGGACTTAGGCGAATCTCTTACCTCAGCCTCCCGAGTAGCTGGGATTACAGCACCCGCCAGGATGCCCAGCTATGTTTTTTTTTTGTTGTTGTTATTGTCGCAGTTTGGCTGGGGCCGGGTTCGAACCTGCCACCCTCAGTTTACAGGGCCGGCGCCCTACTCTCTGAGCCACAGGTGCCATCCTGCCACCTATCATTCTTTCTCATCAGAATCATGTGGTTGTGTAATCAGTATGAGATTTTGACAGATATGAGAATTTATGTGGTGGGGGAATGCTTGACTCTAAAGAAAACAAGCTAAAAACTATTTACAATATGGTTTGCATTTTGTTAAAAATTGCATGTGCAGACAAAAAAAACTATAGAAAGAAGTAAACATAAAACTATTAACAGTGACTATATTCAATGTTTTAAACTTGGTTTTGTGTCTCCATGGATCCTGTTTTTCCAGTGTATTACTTCTCTGTGAAAGGATGAAATGACAAAGTGGTTAATCTCAAGATGTGTCACTGTTTCAACTACCTTCTTGGCTTTTTGCTTCATCACTTGCCTCTGACCATCAAAAACTATTAATTCCCTGCTTGTGTCACCGAATGCCCTTCTGGATCCCTTCCCTGACTTGTAGCTGCTGATCATTCTCTTTTGGACTTACTAACAGTAATATGTTATGAATACATTTCCCTCTCCTCCTCTCTTTCCTAAAAGCAATAACAATGACTAGCATTTAATCCAGCATTTACCGCACACCAGATTCCATGCTAAATACTTTCAATGCATTGGCTAATCTCATTCTCTCATTAACTCTGTAAGGTTGGTATTATTATTATCTGTATTTTACAGATGAGGAAACTGAGGCAATGGAGAGGTGAAGTCAGTGGGCCAATCTCACATAGCCAGTGAGTGGCAGGGGTCAGGATGCTTGCTATCTTTGCCTGGAAGACTGATTGCCTATTCTTTCTTGGTCTTGCCTCAAAATGTTTATCTCTAACCCTTGGATATGTTTGTCCCAAATTCAAGTATGAGAGCTCTAGATACAGATTTTCTTCATTCAGGGAACACCAAGAAGCATCCAGCTGTGATTTGGGGCAAGGTATTTAAATACTCTGAGCCTCAGCTTCCCCACCTGTAAAGAGGGCTAATATTCTTTTGCAGAGTTCAGAAAAGGATTTAATGTAATAAGGTATGGAAGAGGACATCTAGCACCAATTCCCAGAACAGGGGTCGCACTCACAGAAGAGAAAGGTGAAGATGAGATGGAAATATTCACCTTCAGATAATGGAAAAGAGAGGACTCATATTTGAGCATCTTTAAACATTCATTTTCAGAAAAGAGTAAAATTGTGCTTAGACTGGATTTTCAGAGCAGTAGCCTCCAGAGTTTGGGACAGTTAAAATTTTAGACAGTGAAGGAACTGCAAGAATAATTCCCTGCTGGGAAATGTACTGTCACTTAGGTCAACACAGGGTGCTATGGAAGCATGAGGGAGCGTCCAGAGGAGGAGACTGTGAGAAAGAGCCTCAAAAGGCTCCCTGGAGGAGGTAAGGTTTACACCGAATTGCAAAGGATGACTAGCAGTGACCTGGAAAGGGAGGTTAGGACATTGTAGATAGAGGAAACCACATGCACAAAGGCCCAAAGACAACAATGACAATGACATCATCCTAGTTGTCATCATTGTCATCATCATCATCATCCCTGTCTTATGGGTACCTACTATGTGACAGGCTGTGATAGGCACTATAATATGTGCTGTCTATGTGTTATTTCAAATCCCCACACAGCACTGTAAAGTAGGCATTCTTTTTGTTTTCCTCTTAATTTTTTTTATCAAATCATAACTGTGTAGCCTCAGTGCTTGTAGCTCAGCAGCTAGGGCACCAGCCACATACACCAGAGCTAGAGGGTTCGAACCCAGCCAGGGTCTGCCAAACAACAATGACAACTGCAACCCCCCCCCCCAAAAAAAAAAAAAGTAGCCCAGCATTGTGGCGGGCACCTGTAGTCCCATCTTCTTGGGAGGGTGAGGCAAGAGAATCGCTTAAGCCCAAGAGTTTGAGGTTGATGTGACGCGACGGCACTCTACCGAGGGTGATATTATAAGACTCTATCTGGAAAAAAAAATATCATAA
>CAUYPK010033216.1:0-73696 GCA_963574355.1 Loris lydekkerianus
GTGTGAAGAATAGATACAAACAACCGAGAAAAGAGTAGATCATTGGTGTTGAATATTTAACATGAATAGCCCAAAATAAGTCCTGAAGTTTTTCCACCTTTACAAATAAAAAAAGGTGTCCTTTCCATAGTTTAGGGATATGCACTGTACATCCCTCCCACAAGCCTATGCAAAAGGTTTCAAAATTGTTGCCAATATTAAGTTCTTCAGTACCTAAAATTAACTAGAGGACAGCAATATTACAGTGGCAATGGTGTATCAATTCTGAAAACGTAGTTATGATCCAACACGAGTTGTGGTGGTTCTTTTATCTGAGAAAAAGCTTTTTAAAAGAAATACCTGCCCTATGCTAACCACCAGAAGAATGAGAGCTTCGCCTACTGACCAATAGGCCACTCTTGTATTTAGATCCTCTGCTCGGCTTCGCCCTTGAGCTTCTCTCAAACGGAAATGAGTCTGATAGTCGATGACAGACTTTAGAGCTTCATGAATTGAAACACAGGCAGATTCCATCTAAAGAAAAATATTTCAGTTAGTATGCTTAACACTTTCTGGACATGCTGCCTAGCATACTCATCTTTTCTTTCAATTTGATCTCAAGTCCTCATTTGATTAACATTCTACTAAAGGGGCATTCGTTCATTCATCCATCTAGTTACTGTCCTGGCAAAGCAACCCTTCTACTCATTCCCACCAGGACAACTAGTAAGAGTAGAGATCCCATGAAATCGCTGTTTTCAAACTAGGATGTCATATCAGCAAGGTGGAATATGGATACTACATTAACAACAGCAGTAATACTTACCAGCTAAAGTTAGTGGCTACAGAATTTCTAGCCCAGAGTCTTCAAAGAAAAATTAGGAGGAAGAGAATGGCAGTTCACCAATAATAAGAGCATAAGTCAAAATATTCCCATGATATTCCTCTATCCTCTGTATTATTTCTTTCTTGAGACAAGAGTTTCTCTGTTGCCCCAAATAGAGTAGTGATATTGTCATAGCTCGTTGCAACTTCAAACTCCTGGGCTCAAGTGATCCTCCTGCCTCTGCCTCCCACACTCCTCGTGTGTGGGACTATAGGCAAACACTATGATGCCCGGTTAATTTTTCTATTTTAGGTAGATATGGGTCTTGCTCTTGCTCAGGCTGGTCTCTAACTCTTGACCTCAAGTGAAGCTCCCACCTCAGCCTCCCACAGTGCTTGGATTACAGGCACAAGCCACCTCACCCATCCTTCTATTTCTTGCAAATTGACACTTGGAGCTAGACTTAATGGGATTTAGGTATAATGTTCTGGGTAGGAACACCTTGTAGTCAGTGTTGTGTACTTCTTATTGCACATTATTGCAAGGCACATAATGTCTAGTTATCTCTCCATAACTAGAGAAATAACTCTAGAATGATCCTTAGGTTTAGGTGATTATGAGTCTGATCCATCATTATAAAGTTCCCCACCAAACTTTCACCTAAAGTTTTAGCAGTGATTGGTGATCACTGCCTACTCTAGTTCCATCATTTTATTAATGGATAAAAAATGGTGACAATAAAAAATAAATGATAATTTATCCTGCATTTACTGTTAATTTTACTCTGAATTTACTAGCTGGTAATTTTTTTCAATTTTAAAGTATGAACAACTGCTTTATGAGTATCTCTACTGTGTGAAAGAATAGCTTTTTGAAAATAGAGAAATAAGACTAAGAAAAAAAGATAAAAAAAAATAATATGAATAAAGGAGGCTGAGTGGTATTGCCTCATTACTACTCATTTCCTTTATTTATCTACCTTTTAGAGCAAATTGCCTTTTTGAGTTAAAATTCATGAAAGAATGGATACAGGTTAAGTTACTAGCTCTAAAGAAAAACCATTTTACACATGATTTGAAGGAGAACATTTCTAAAATCAAGTGCACTTGAATATATCTTGCTAGTGGTTAAAATAGGCATATGAATTAAGGCTCTTAAACATTCTTAAAACTGCCTGTAACATAACTTTGGCCAACAAACCAAATGTAATCTGGGAACATGAAATACCAATTTAAGGTGGTAATAAGTAGGTGTTAAATAATTTCTTTGGATACCTAATTGAGTATTTTTTAGACAAAATCTAAGCTCTTACAGATTGAGCTTCTCTGACCCAAAATGCTTGGGACCGGACGTGTTTTGAATTTCAAATGTTTTTGGATTTTGGAATATTTATATACACATAATGAGATATCTTGGGACTGGACTCAAGTCTAAACATGAAATTTACTTATGTGGCTTATACATTTTATATACACCCTGCAGGTAACTATATGCCATATTTTTAATAATTCTGTGCATGAAACAAAGATTTTGTACACAAGGTCAGGTGTGGAATTTTCTATATGTGGTCAGGCTGGCACTCATAAAGTTTTGGGTTTTGGAGCATTTCAGATTAGCGAGGCTAAACTGGTACCATATTTAAGCTTTTGTAACTATGTTAGGTAACTTACTGTTAATCCTCAACATTTTACCTAAAAAGTTACAGCAGAAGTTACTGTACCAGCAGCTTGAGTAACACTCAGCACAAGTATAAACACTACTGTGTATCCATATCCACACCTTAATCAAGGTGTCATTTTATGTCCAGTTACATTAGTCTACTAATGTATGGTAGCAACAGTTCTTCACTAATCACAGAAAATGCTTCAGAATGTTTGAGTACAGCTTAGCCTACCTAAATTTTTTACTACTAACATTTCTACCCTAGTGATCTTCCTTTTTAATGCTTCTTACTTCCTTTACACTTAAAAAGTTCATAAAATCTTTTAACACTGGTTTTCACTATGAGTCTGAAGTTTTCTGTGAAATGCCTCATCTGTAAGAATTAAGATAGATTTTAAAGACTGTATTAGTCTCAAAATTCTATGTTCATCAATGAATTAGTGCATGATATTAAATTATGCTCTTTTAAATATACCAACATTATATTGCTAATTTTTTATTTACCTGGGTAAGAGCACTGACTCGGTTCTCACTAGGAAACAAAGGTGGGTCTTCTCCAACTTGAAAATCAAAATATACGGTTTTATGTGTGAAAGTAGAAAACTCATTGCTGAAGCAAAATTTGTATGTCCCATTTTTGGAGGCTGTGAAGGTAAAACTATCATACTGTTTCTTCATTTCTTTGTATAACACTTTACCATCAGGATCTTCTAATCGACAATCTACATCATAGTGACCACCAGTAATCACCTATAAGAGATTTAAAAAGAGAAAAGATCACTGCAACTAATAAATTTGAAAAATTAACCAGGTTTCCTACTAAAATGGCAATAAGGTTATGGGCAAAAGACTTTTATTTTCATCAGCGGATGGAACTTGGGGAGGCAGACTTTAGTTTAACTAAACTTCACAGAAACTGAACAAGTTTCGTCCTGATAAAAGGAAAGGATCTTTTATTCACTTCGAACTAGCCAGACCACTGTGCTAATTAACATGGGTCTATTATATCACTTAATTCTCCAAATAACCCTACAAGAGTTTATTTTTTCTTCCATTTGACAGACTAAGAAACTGATGTTAAAGTCACCTACTCAACATTACTCATTTAGCAAGTAGTAGAGGTAGAATTTGAATTCCAAAGTCATATTCTTAACCCCTAAGTTTACTGTAGTCATGTAAAATTCACCTTTCAAAAATTCTCACCCTGTTTCCTATTAGCATCAAGCAACCACACACAGTATAGTCACGTGCAAAGCTTCAAGAACCTGGCCCCACGGTTCATTTTTTTTTTTTTTAATAGAACCAGAGTTTCACTTTATAGCCCATGGTAGAGTGCCGTGGCATCACACAGCTCAAAGCAACCTCCAGCTTTTGGGCTTAGGCGATTCTCTTGCCTCAGCCTCCCGAGTACCTGGGACTATAGGTGCCTGCCACAATGCCTGGCTATTTTATTGTTGCAGTTTGGGCCGGGGCTGGGTTTGAACCCACCACCCTATTTGAGGCTGGTGCCCTGCTCACTGAGCCACAGGCGCCACCCCCACAGATCATTAAGGAAATTTCTTGCTAACTTACCACAATCAAGGAAATGGAAACTATACCTATGTCTAGCACCTAAAACTAAAGCCTATGGGATTCCACACTAATAAGGAATTACGAGTTTGTCTTATAGGTAAAAGAACTGGAGACAAGACATCAGACACTCTTCACCCACCCAGGGACGTCTATACAGCTGATGCTTCCTTTACCCCCCTTATTTCATGTAACATGTAAATCTCTAGGCCCTCCTAAGAATGTAGCTGCCATCTCTTCTTCCCCTGCCGTCTTTCTTCTCTGTACACTTTCCCAATGCTGAAGGTTCCAACTTCCCTTTCAGAATTAGCCACAGCTTGTCTGCAGTTTGTGTTTTTCCCAGGGTGCATCCCAAACTCTTGGCCTAATAAATCTATACTGACTGAGATTTTTGCTTCCGTCATTCATTTGGGTTCACAGTAGTGAGGTAGATGACAGGTCAATCCTTAGCATAACAGCCTATGCATACTTCTATCATAGAATTTTTTTTGTTTTTTGAGACAGAATCTCACTATGCCACACTCAGTAGAGTGCTGTGGAGTCACAGCTCACAGCAACCTCAAACTCTTGGGGTCCAGTGATCCCTTTGCCTCAGCCTCCTGAATAGATGGGACTATAAGCACCCGCCACAATGCCTGGCTGTTTCTAGAGATGGGGTCTTGCTCTGCCTCAGGCTGGTCTGGAACTCCTGAGCTCAGGCGATCCACCCGCCTCAGCCTCCCAGAGTGCTGGGATTACAAGTGTGAGCCACCACGCCGGGCCCTTCTATCATCAAATTTAAACTCATTTTACTGCCAAATGACAAATAGGTTGTGTTCTTAAGTTCTTCTACAGTCAGTTACATGGAATTTGACACAGATTTTGTTTTGAAATACCTTATCAAGTGAGAATGGATTAGGCTATTCTATACTACTACTTATATCCTTGTTTCTAAGAGAAATGTAATGGATTAAACAAAGTATTGTATTAACACTTGTGATTCAAGCAAAAACAAAATACAGCAACACAAAGGGAAACAAGTCTGCTTATGTGGAATGCTTGTCCTTAAGGCAAATATATTGAAAGTTGGGGTAAGAGAAGTGAGTCTTGAGAGAACGGTAGGGATATTTTTAAGAGCTTATGCTAATCAGTTACAATGTGGGCCATCTGAGTTGTTCCAAGAGGCATGAGCTATTCTTCCTGCATAACTGGACAAATAATATAAGAGACAAAGAGGGAAGGATTAAAGTAGAAGATCTCTTACCTGAGAAAGACCTGAGTAGGAAGAAAGGGAGAGGAGACAAGAGAAACAGAGTGATGGTATCCACTTGAGAAAGACTATGAGGGAGGGTCATGGGCTTGCGGGTCTCAACCACTACAACATCAGGTGGCACAAGGTTGTTACTTTCAAGCTTACACCCTCTTGGTTAGCATACTGAGTGACTTTCTAGATCAGTAGAACAGAGGTCAGTCTTTGAACCTCAAAGAAGAAACTGTGACTTACATAACCTTTGTCCCTTAAGAGTGATGATGACTAAATGAACTGTTACAAGATCATTTTGATAATTAAATGAAATATAATTATGCACTTAGAAAACTGTAAAAATATGTAAATATTAATATACAGATAAAATGTCTTGACATGAAAGTGTCTTATCAATTGGGCATTTCCCACCAACCACCACTCCACTCTGGCTGAAAAGTCAATAACCTTTCTGTAGGTGAAACTTGCTTCAATTTCATATATCCAATTATTCATACTTGACCATTGTACTTTGAATAATCAAACATATACACACAAACTGAACAGGACCAGAGCTGATCATCAACTCACTTCTCCAATCAAATTTTAAAACATGTGGTCTCACTTCAGTTCATAGCACCCCTTTAAATCTGCCTGATCATCTGTGATTGAAACTGGGGCTCATTCCAAACTACGTGTCACAGAAATTTCTCAATCTCATTGCCTCTATCAAATCCATCCTACTCCTAATCCACAATCCAAGCAAGACTACTGACACAACTTCCTAAAAGGTGTTCTCACAACCCAACCTTTTCTCCCTCTAACCCAGGGTTTTCAGCCTCAGCATTCTCCCCATTCCGAGCTGGAGAATTCTCTCTAGCAGGGCCTGTGCTGTCCGTGCCCTGTAACATTAGTTTACAGCTTCCCTGGTCCCTGTCCACTGGATGTGAGTACCTACCAGGCCCGCTCCCAAAATGATGCCAAGTGTCTCCCAGGGTGGGAACAACATCCCCATCTTTCCTAATCTTTCTTTGAGCCCTCATTTAAAACCTTTTATTACCTGTGGCCTATAGAAAAATCCAAATCTGTTAATCCAATGCCATACTAATCCCCAGTACTTCCTTCAGGTAGTCACAACACCTCTTTCATTGATAGCCTTCTTCATTCTATGCTCCTAAAATACCAGACCATTCAGAAGTTCTCTAAAGAAGTCTTTGCTTTACTACACTAACAGTGGCATTTCAACAGAATTTGTTTGCTAAAGAAAAATCACAGGAGCCAAAAAGACAAAGTTCACAAATCTATAGTTTATTACAGGAAAAGAATATAATAAAAAAAATATTACAGCCAAAGGCTGTCTCACAGCAAGTGGTCTACAACAGTCACATGTGAGCTCCTTTATTCTTCCACAACTCAATCTATGGCCAGGCCCTAAGGCCAGACACGTACTCTCATTTAGGCCTGGAACCACCTAAGTGTGCAAAGAAAACACCTTGGAACCAGGGAACCCAAAATGGAGTCTTGACTGGTTCTTTAATATTTTGCTGGTCACACAAGCGTATTCCTGCTACGTAACAAGTCTCAACAACAGGAGCCTCGTGTCTGTGTGCATGTGTGTGTGTGTGTGTGTGTGTGTGTATGTATGTGTGTGTGTGTGTTGGGGGAAGATGGATGTCTCACCAAAACCAGGCACAAATCATCAATCTTGCTGTTACCAATAAATGATGCTGGCTTGGCACCTCTAGCTCAGGGAGTAGGGCACCAGCCACAGACACCACGGTTGGCAGGTTCGATCCCAGCCCAGGCCTGCTAAACAACAATGACAACTGCAACCAAAAAATAGCAGGGCATTGTGGTAGTCGCCTGTAGTCCCAGCTACTTGGGAAGCTGAGGCAAGAGAATCGCTTAAGCCCAAGAGTTTGAGGTTGCTGTGAGCTATGACGGCAATAGCACTCTACCAAGGGTGACATAGTGAGACTCTGTCTCAAAAAAAAAAAAAAAAAAAAAAAAAAGATGTTGACAAGCTGGTACAAAACCACCTCCAAAGCCCTTGGTCCTGCAGTCACAAAGCAAAACTATTACTATCCAGTGTACTTTGGTGCCATGCACAAACTTTAACAAAAAAGCTCAAGCTAATTGTAGGCCTCCTGGAACTCATAACAAATGTTATCTGCCTGGGGTACCCTTTCCTCCCTGCTCTGCTACCTGTAGAGCATTTCCTACTTCTCTTTCTAGCCTCAGTCTAATGTCAGCTCTTTAGCTAAATTTCAGCTAATGATCCTTTTGTCCTTTGTCAGCACTATAAACAATGTGTACTTCTGTTGTAGCATTTGACATTATATGGCTATAGATGTGTAAGTTCTCTGAAGTTAAAGTCAGTCTTATTTATCTTTGGGAGATAGTATAATAAAGTAGTTAAGAGTTTAACTTGGGACTGCATACTGACTGTGCTGCTTCTGAGTTTTGTAATCTGAGGTTTTAACCATCCAAGCATCAGTTCCATCAGCAATATAGACTTAAGAACTACTATCAATTTCACACAGAACTTTCCTGAGATTATATTGTCTACATACATAATTTAGATGGTAATGTTGTAGCCACTGTGGTAGTATCCTTAGCACCAATCACAACGTTTGAACATAGTAAAAACCAACAAATGGTTACTTAATTCAAGCAAAGAAAAATTTGGCTTAAATTTTGTATTACAATTCCTGCTCTCTTCTTTTCTGTCCCTTGGTTCTAATCCATGAAGTTAAGCAAGGCTATCATCCTTGGCCTCCCCTCCCTCACTCATTACAGTCAATTCATCACCAAGTCTTACCGATTTCACCCACATTCTCTGCAATCTTTTCGATTTTCTCCTTCCCCAGGGCTGCCACCATAGTCTAAGCTACGATTATTTCTTGCTTAGGCCACCTCAACAACTTGCTAATCAGCCTTCCACATCCACTTTGTAACACCTTAACACAGCTTCTCTCCATGTACAAGTTATTATCCGTGCAGCTACCAGAATATTCTGGTCATATCACTAAACTACTTGTAACCATCTAATGGCTTCCCGTATTCTTAGGAAAAACTAAAAATCTTAAAATGGTCAGCAAGGCACTATATGACCTAGTCCCTGCTAGTATCCTGCCCCCTGGCTCCTTATTCCCAGCCATAGTATACCTCCCTATGGCCTTCAAATTCTCAGCGTTCACTCCTACCAGACTCTCCTCCTTCCCCAAAGTATTTACAACTAACCCTGTAAAGTTCACCTTAAAATCATTTCCTAAATGAAGCCTTCATGGATCCCAAAGACCAGGACGCATATCCCCTAATTACCATTCCTAAAGCAGTTTTGATAAAGGAGCAGATAGCAATTAAGAAGAATAAAATGAAAGGGGAATTAAGAATGATGGCAGCAACCCTGTTGTGATCATGTCTGTACCACCAGCACCTACCACAAAGGTTACATGTGCCTACCAACAAAAACTGAAACAGAGTAAAGATTGTTCTAACCAACTAAAGAAACTACGTTCTGATAAAGTTTCTTTTTCACCTATTCCCAAAGATCAGAAGGAGCAGCTCACTTAATCACAACAACTCTTTCTATAACACCTTTAGCAAATGGTCGTTCAGCTTGTACGGGAGCTCTGCAAATGACAGTCGCATTGACGATAAGCCTAGCCTTGGAAGAACTGAAAAGCACTCGAGTTAGACACCGGCAGCACTTCAAATCCAATCAAACTGGAGGTATGGATTAAAAAGAGGAGGGTACGGCAGAGCAGGACTATTTTTAAAAGAAAGTTCAATAAAGTCTTACAAATGGATTACATTAGAGAACAGAAAAAAAGTCACAAGTAGAGTAAACACTTCTGGGATTCACAGATTCTCTCCCAAAGTTCAGAAGAGGAAAACCAAATGTCGGACATCAGTTACCTACAAGCAATTCTCAACTAGCCAAAGAACGGAGAAGCACGGGCCGAAGGGAGGCACCCCGCTCAGGTTACACCCCCGAGCCCCGCGCCGGGGCCCAGGGACTGGCAGGGAGGCCCACGATACCTGGAACTCGAGGGTGCACTTGGTGCCCTGAGCGATGTCCTCGTAGAAGCACTGCTTGGCGTTGTCCGGAAGTTCGAAGGTGATCTCAGAGGTGCCACCCGGCCCGGGCACCAGCAGCAGCAGCGCGAGCAGCTTGCAGCCCCAACGGCCCCCGGCGGCCGCCCAGCGCTGCGCCGACCCCGGCCGCGGCATCCCTAGACGACGGCGGCGGCCTCGGCCTCAACCCAGCTACGAGGAACGCGGGGTCCGGTCTGCGCAGACTCGGCGCGCGCGGCAGGCCTGAGCCCGAGCGGCCTCGCGAAGACTCACGGCAGAGCAGCTCCAAGGCTGGGAGACAGTCGGGCGGGGGCGAGCCGCCGGGGACAGGAGACGGGCGCCGAGAACCGGGGCTGGGGGCCCGGAGCACTTGGGGAGCAGAGACACCGTAGCTAGAAAAGCGGAAAAGGCCGAGACGGTCGGAAGCGGGGATGAGCGCTAGAGGGAAGGGGCGGGGCGTGAGGCACCTGTTCCAGCGACCCGGATGTGTTCTCCACCGGGGCGAGGCGTTGGGTGCGTACGTGGAAGCCCGCGAGGCGTCTTCTCAGCAGGCGTCGCAGCCTGGGTCGAGGGGCGGGGCCGGGGAGGGGTGGGGTTCAGGGAGGGGCGGGAGCAGCGCTCCGGGAGAGGGAGGTTTTGCGGCGCTGGCTTTTGTCTTTGCGAAAGCTGAGCTCTGCGGATGTTTGAGGGGGAGTCGAAGGGCTTGTTTTGCCCCAGAGTGTTGGTGATAGAGCACTTAGCAATTTGCAGAGAGTTTTCTCATAAATAACATTAAATATTTGGGGGAAGCAGCTGGGCAAAGAGCGCGAATTCTGAGACCTTGAGAGTAGGCTGCAGGCCTTCTAATCCCTGCTCTGTCGTTTACTGACAGTGAGACGTCAAGCCAGTTATTTAAACCGTCTCTACCTCAGTCTTTGCATCTGTGAAATGAAGATGATAATAGTATCTACCGCAGACGCTTATTACAAGGTTTAGGTATTTGGAAAAAGCACCTAAAACTAGTGCTTGGCACACAGTAAGCACTCGATAAATTTTCTTTTCTTTCTTTTTCTTGCAGTTTTTGGCCGGGGCTAGGTTTGAACCCGCCACCTTCAGTACATGGGGCCCCTCCCTACTCCTTTGAGCCACAGGCGCTGCCCTCCTTCTCTTTTTTTTAAAGAGACGTCTCACTCTGTCCCCAGGCTGAACTGCAGTGACACAGTTACCTATAAACATAAACACGAATTAGATATTATCCTTTTCTTTTTCTTTTTGAGACAGAGTTTCACTCTTATCACCTTGGGTAGAGTGCTCACAGCAACCTCAAACTCTTGAGCTCTAGCTATCCTCTTGCCTCAGCCTCCCAAGTAGCTGGGACTACAGGTGCCAGCCAAATGATCTGCTAGTTTTTCTATTTTTAGTAGAGACAGGGTCTGGCTCTTGCTCAGGCTGGTCTCCAACTCTTGAGCTCAAGCAATCCACCCATCTTGGCCTCCCAGAGTGCTAGGATTACAGGTGTGAGTCATGGAGCTGAGCCTCTTCCCTTTTTAAAAATAAGTATTCCCAGTGAGGCTACAGTCAGCAGAGAGTGGGTTTGATGAGAAGAAAGGAAATAGAGGAAGATAGGAAGGAGCAAAAGGCATTATCAAGAGAATGAGGGTTGGGGTGCGTAGTTGAAGGAGGGGGCTATGAAGTGATGGAGATAAGGGCTGCTGTGCAGTGTTTAGTGTTCTAGAGCACACAAAACCTCCTCAATGGGGAAAAGATCTGAATTCAAGGTCCTTAGATGCCGGGAGGAGATTTGAGAGAGATTGGGACTTCTAAGAACTGGGCTAGAAACAGAAGCATTATTTGTGTTAGTAGGTGGATGATAGAAGACTGAATTTGAAAGCAGAAAACATGGGTTCTATTTATTAACTCCGTTAACTGGGATGAGTAACATTGCTCTTTTAAACAAACCTCAGTTTCTTCATACATAAAATGACCATACTAACAGACAAAGAAAGATGAATGAATAAAATTAAAATCACATGGCAATATATAATACAATACCAGGTGGGCAACAAATTGATGAGCATATAGAACAACAAAATATCTTATGCAGGGGGCGGGACCAGGAGCGTGGCCTGCGCGGCCAAGGTGGCAGCAGCTGAGCTGGGCTGCAGATCTGACTGCAAATCCTAGGAGAGCAAAACTTGAAAGAAGATGATTTTGGCCTATTTCAGTTAGCTGGCCAAAGATGCATAGAGGAAGGGTACATAGAGCAACTATTAGAAATTATGCAAAATGAGAAGAATAAGTTATGTAATCCAAAGGAATTACTATTGGGTTTGCTTGAACTGATTGAAGAACCCTCTGGAAAACAGATATCCCAAATTATCCTTCTTTTACTTCAGCCATTACAAACAGGTAATGAACATTCTTATATCAAAGTATTTCTGGTTTTATTGATATGTGCCTTAATGCTTACCCTCAAATGACAATAATACACGAAAGTAATGTTTACAACTAATTATTGAGTATTCTGTTTAAACCAATAGCAATGCCAATTTGAATCTTCCTGCTCACAGAAAGATGATAGTATCTGGCACAGAGTGGGTGCCCAATAAATATTCGGTTGAATGTCATACTGTTTATCACGTGTTACGTTGTAACCTGTAGCTTTTTGCCAGCCTTTCTATCTTTAGCTTATATCTAGAATTTTCCCTCTAAACATATTTAAAGGCTTGCCTCTGTGGTATCTGTAGTACTCAGCTTGATATCATTGCTGTAGTCCGGTATCTTTGTTAGGAAGAATGTCAGACAAGGCATTGCTCAGCCTCTACATTGGGAGGTTGGGTTAGGCTTAGCAAAGGTATTACTGAAGAATGAAACTATGAGCTATCTAATGACTCTATTCGAAAGGTGTCAAAAGGCTCCATGGCCAAGTATGATAATAGTATTGTTTCTTGGCAGCCAAGGCAGACAGTGTCTATCCAAGGGAAGAGGCTGTTTTTCATTTTAGGAGAGAATAATAGAGGGACCCAGAATCAGAAATTAGAGTACATTTTCATTTTGTTTTGTTTTTGAGACAGGGTCTCACTCTGTTGTCCAGGCTAGAGTACAATGGCATCATCTTAGTTCCCTGCAATGTTAAACTCCTGGGCTCAAGTGATACTCCTCCCTGGGCCTCCTGAAAGGCTGGGATTACCGGTTTGCACCACCATGTGTGGCTAATTTTTACAATTTTTTTATAAAGATTGGTTTTTGTGGCCACATGTGGTGGCTGGAAGGCTGATGCTGGAGGATCCCTTGAGCTCAGAAGTTCAAGACCAACGTGAGCATAAGCCAGACCCTGTCTCTACTAAAAATAGAAATCAGTTAGCTGAGCGATGTGATGGGCGCCTGTGTAGTCCCAGCTGCCCTGGAGGCTGAAGCAGGAGGATCGCTGGAAGCCAGGAGTTTGTGGTTGCTGTGAGCCAGGCTGACCATAGGGCATTCAAGCCTGGGGCAACGGAGTGAAACTCTGTCTCAAATAAAATAAGACAAACTGGATTTTGCTTGATTTTTCTGGCTGGTCTCCAACTCCTAGCCTCAAGCCGTCCTTCTGCCATAGTCTCCCAAAATGCTAGGATTACAGGTGTGAACCTCCATGCCCAGCAAGTATGAATACCCACCAGCTTTGTACCACCTGTTAATACTCAGGAAATAAACACTAGTAATAATAATACTGCCTTCCATTTACACAGTGCTTTATAATTTATAAGACACTAATATTTTGTACTTACAACAGCCAAAAAAAGGTATGGCAAGAATGTGTTTCTGTCTTAAATACAGACAGTCTGATATAAACATATCTAAACAAAATTTCATGGCTTCTACTATAAGATGCCGTGATTGTAAGATGCTCTATTATTTTGTACGCAGCTAAGAGGGAAAAAGCACCGCCAATTGAGCTATGCCACGTCATCCTGATTCCAGAGTTGTTAAGATGAGGGGAGCATCTTATAATTCTACATTTACTGAACTTTTTGTCCCGTGTTTAGTGTAGATGATGAGCCTACCTCAAGTAATAACTTGATCTCTGTTTTAGTGATTCAGAAACTTCATAACAACAAGGCATATTCAGTTGGACTAGCATTGTCTACCCTCTGGAGTCAGCTGTCTCTTCTTCCTGTTCCACATTTAAAGGAACATGCACAAACAGATGACTATGGGCTTTGTCAGTGTTGCACAGCCTTAATAGAGTTCACAAAGCCTTTTGTGGAAGAAGTCGTCCATGACAAAGAAAACTCACCAGAAAATGTAAAGTTAAAGGATGAATTACTGAAATTCTGTTTCAAAAGCTTGAAATGCCCTTTGCTGAAAGCACAGTTCCTTGAACAATCTGAAGCTGGAAATGATCCTTTCAGATGTTTTGCATCTGAAATAATATGCTTTTTATCAGCAATTGGACATCCTTTCTCCAAAATGATTTTTAATCATGGAAGGAAAAAGAGGACTTAGGATTACCTTGAATTTGAGGAAGAAGAAGACAAACAATTAGCGGACTCTATGGCTTTTCTGGCATATCTAGTATTTGTACAGGGCATCAGTATCAATCAGCTTCTGATGGTCGTAAGCCCGTTGCACCTTTTGCAGTTTAATATGGGGCATATTGAAGTCTTCCTGCAGAGAACAGAAGAGTCTGTTTTCTCCAAAGGATTGGATCTGCTAGAGAACTGTTTATTGAGAATAGAAGATAACAGTCTACTTTACCACTACTTAGAAATCAAGAGTTTTCTTGCTGTACCTCAAGGCTTGGTTAAAGTAATGACAGTTTGCCCCATTGAGACATTGAGGAAAAAGAGTTTAGCTATGCTGCAGCTGTACATTAACAAGTTGGATTCACAAGGCAAGTATACGTTATTTAGGTGTTTATTGAATACAAGTAATCACTTAGGTGTCGAGGCCTTTATTATTCAAAATATCAAAAATCAAATTGACATATCATTAAAGAGAACATATAACAACAAATAGTTTACAGGACCACAGCTGATTTCCCTTCTAGATATGGTACTCTTTCTCCCACAGGGTGCTGAAACAGATTTATTGCAAAACTCAGATAGGATTATGGCTTCATTAAATTTATTGAGGTACTTGGTTATCAGAGATAATGAAAATGACAATCAGACTGGATTATGGACAGAACTCAGGAAAATTGAAAATAATTTCCTAAAGCCTCTCCATACAGGACTTAATATGTCAAAGGCACATTATGAAGCAGAAATTAAAAACAGCCAAGAAAAGAGCCAAGAAGTCCAGAAGTCTAAACATCTCTGTTCTATAACCATAGGTGGAGAGGATCTCCCTATGATGCCTCCTGAAATGCAACTTAAGGTCCTATATTCAGCTCTTTTCACATTTGATTTGATCAAAAATGTTCTGGCTCTAGTAGAAGAACTCATTGAAGTAAAAACAAAGGCTACCTCTGAAGAAAATATTGGGATAAAGTGAAAGTTTTGCTTCCTAAGTAAAAACTAATAAAATGCTACACCTTCCATTATGATTTTAAAATGCTACACCTTCCATTATGATTTATTTAATACCTTTATAAAAAATTTTCTGTAAAAACTTACTGCTAGAAAAATGACTTTTTTCATTTATCAATTTCTATGATGTATTATAGAACAATGGTATTCTTAGGTTTTAAGTTATGTACATGGTAAATAATGTCTGTACACAAATATTCTAAATACTACTTTTAGAATATTTAATACAAAATAATAATTTATAATTTCAAAAAAAAGAAAAAAGGAATAACAGTACAATCATGAACAGAAGTAGTGATAGTTTTCTGTTTTGCTCAGAGTTTTTCATTAAGAATTGCCCTGGCCCGCGGGGCTAGTTCAGCAAGGACCTAGGATATGGATGGAGAGAGTGGAAGAAGGGAACAATATGCACGAAGAATGGGGAGCAAGACAGGATTCTGATCAAACTCCCCCAAAACTTTATTTTTTAACAGCTATTTCAACACAAGCAGGGGGGGGAGTGTGCTCGGGGGTATGAGAGGGTGGGGAATTCCAGGAGCAGGTGTGGTAATCCAACAGTCAGGATGTTCGTTTCACCTAGGGCAGTAACCTTCCAAGCACTTGACTTAAGCGATAAGTTTCCAAGGTGAGCTTGCTCTTAAGTATTGGCTCCCGGCAAAGAATTAATATTGGCCTGTGTTTATTGAGATAATTATATGGTTTTTCTCTTTCAGTTTATTGACATGGCAAAATACATTAAATGATTTTAGGATATCAAGCCAACTTTGCATTCCTAGAATAAACTCCACTTGGTTGTGATGTATTTATCCTATTCATGTATTGTATTAATTTCTGTAAAAATTTTACTTGAAATTTGTATATTTATGTTCTTAATAAATAGGCACTACAGTTTTCTTTTCTTCTAATATCTTTTCCTAGTTTTGTTACCAAGAGAATGCTGGTTTTATAGAATGAGTTGTGAAATATTCTTTACTCTTAAATTTCTGGAAGAGTTTGTATATAATTGTATAATTGGCATTCATGTATATGTGTCTTAACATAGCATGTTTTCATTTCTTTCCAGCCCAATCTTTGTGGCATTATCTTTAATTTTAAATATGTTACAAGACTCATACAAATTTTTTGAATAATCGATTATTTTTTAGAGATATGTAAATAATGAAAATTAATCATTTGTTTTCCACATAGTTACCATTTCCAGTGCTCTTAATTTTCTATATAGAGCCACAATTTTTATTTGATATTATTTACCTTTTTCCTAAAGGATAGCTGACATTCTAGTGTGGGTGTGATAATGCTGAATTCTTTCAGCTTTCAGCTTTTGATTATATGAACAAAATCTTTGCTTTACTTTTGTTTCTGAAAGATATATTGCTGGGTATAGAATTCTAGATTGGGGTTTTCTATTTTTCTTTCGGTACTTGGAAGATGTTCCTGCACTGTCTTCTCAGTTGGCCTTGTTTCTGATGAAAAGTCTGATGTCTTTCTTATCTCTGTTCTTCTACATTCAAATCCATTTTCTCTGGATTTGAATAGTTTGAGTAAGCCACCGATTTGTTTTTATCTTACAAACACCTTGAATCATGTAACTGGTTGTGCTTCTTTCTTTTACTGGCTGTCAAAAGCTCAGATCCACACTTCTGCCCCAATTAATGAATGCTGTACATACTCTGTATTTGAGCCTTTATCATAATTCCCCTTATTTACTCTTTATTGATAATTTCAAAGTTTTAATGTTAGCACAGTATATATTTTTTCTTAATTTTATTTTTGTAGTCACAAAAGTAACTCATTCCCTTCATATTAAGTCAAATACAGATGGTCTCCAACTTATAATGGTTTAATTTAAATTGTTTTATCTTTACAATGGTGCAAATGTACTGTATTTACATGTATTTGGTAGAAATCATACTATCAGTGCCCAGAAAACCATTCTGTTTTTGACTCAGTACAGCATTTAATAAATTGGATGAGATATTTGATACTTCATTATAAATTAGGATTTGTGTTAGATAACCTTGCCCAATTGTTGGCTAATATAAGTATTCTAAGTCTACATTTAAGGTAGACTAGGTTAAGCTAGGATATTTGGTAGGTTAGGTGTATCAAATGCATTTTAGACTTACAATATTTTCAATTTACAATGAGTTTATCAGCACATGACCCCATTGTAAGTCAAGGGACATCAGTAGTTCGTGTGTGTATAAAGAAAATGCTAATAATTCTTCCTGCACCCACCCCCATCTCCGAATGCTACCCTCTGAGTTAATAGTCATTAATAGTTTAATGTGAAAATTTCTATATCTGTGTATGGGTTCCACACTTATTTGTTTATTTTATAAGACCTCTCAAATCCTTTGTAGAAATTTATTTTATAAGACCCCCTCAAATCCTTTGTAGAAAAGGTAGGATATGGGAGAATTAAACAAGTGGAAACACTTAATGGTAATGATGATATAAACATAGAAGTCATTGCAAATATTTGGTGTCTATTTCCTTTTTTTTTTGAGACAGAATCTCATTTGATTACCCTTGGGGTCTCACTTTGGCTCAGGGTGGTCTTGAACCTGTGAACTCAGGCAATCCTCCCGCCTCATCCTCCTAAGTGCTGGGATTACCGGCGTGAGCCACCATGCCGGCCTCTATTTCTTTTTTGATGGCTGGATTTGAAGCTCCTTAGTAGGGCTGACCTTTGGAGTCTGTAGCTCAGAGCATGGGGAATGCTCTAGCCCCTATATCATATAGCCAGCAAATAAGGGGAAGTTTTGACCTGGACTCTTTTGCAGATTATCAAAGACCTGCAATTGCTGGGGCTGGTGGCAGGTCTGGTGATGGCTGATGTGATCCTGCTCGTGACCTGGGTGCTGACTGACCCCATCCAGTGCCTCCAGATCCTCAGTGTCAGCATGATGGTGAGGGGCCCAATCCTTATGGAATCTGATTCATGGACCAGTCTGGCCCCTGTGGATACACAGGGGTCATCCTTGCAACAAGAAGATAAAGCTGTCTAGAGGAAGGAGAGTCAGCAGCTGGGGCTCCATGAGTGCCTTGCCTGGACCTGCAAGGTGTCCTGCTGCATGCACTACCTCTCTTGCCCACAGTCTCTTTATGGGCGTCTGCTGAGTTGTCAGCAGCACACTGGGATCTCGCAGTTCTCGCTGCTTCCACGTTACCAGTGAGGAGAAATTCCTGCCATAAGCCCCAGCCATGATGTACCCCTTATTGCCAAGAGGTCAAAGTAGTCTTTGGAGGTGGTGTTTGCAGCCAGTCAGGCCTGGTTCAAATCCCAGCCCTGACAAGTTCACCAGCCTTGTGCCACTGGGAAAGTTATTTAACTTCTCCAAGTCTCTGTTTCCTCATACGTAAAATGGAGATAATATTACTACCTATTTCATAGGGCTGTGGTGAAAATTAAGTGAAACAATGCAGGTAAAGGACTTAAGTGTCCCCAGTGCTCATTTAATAGAAAGTATTATATGTCTCCAGTCTCACAAGAAGGTGAGGAATCATGACGATGTGATATAATGTTAAATGTTCAGCTATTTGAAAACAGCAGGTCCATGATGAAACAGTTTGTACTTTGCTGAGGCACTAATTACAGGCACAGCTCCACTGTGGCAGCAAAGCACATCTCTGAGGATAAGTCCTGCTGCTGCTAGGCATGCACATGTCAGCTCCAGCGCTGAGTCACTCTCATCTACGTTCTAATGGAGTCACGTACATTTACAGTTTTTACATACTGAGGGGGAAATGGTGTGCTGTAGAGGAGCTCGTGCTCCAGAATGTTCACAGAGATCTGTGTGTTCCTGGTAATTGTGAGTCCTGACTCTGTGTCCCTCCTAGGTGACAGGGAAAGATGTGTCCTGCTCTTTGACCAGCACTCAATTCTGTGCTTCCCGGTACTCGGATGTCTGGATTGCTCTCATTTGGGGTTGCAAGGTTGGTAACCACACCTCCCTGGAATGCAGCCTGTCACCAACAAAATGGATATGAAGAGAGAACACAGGAATTAACAAGATAATGTTTGCAAAGAATCTTGAACTCTGAAGGGGAGTCGCTTTTCCAACTCTTTAGACTCCCTAGTTTAGTCCTCCCTAAATCACAGTTTCTCTCATTTCTTAGTCTGGCTTTTTAATTGACTTAGCAGTGCCAGTTTTCTTTTCCTGCAAGGGGAGTTCTGAGGAAACATCTCACCCAACTTAATTTCTTCTCCTAAGTGCTCCTTATTATGCTTTTGTATTTCTTCAAGATGTGGGTCAAGGTGTCTTGCTACCTTTCCTTTCATCCACCTCACTCTTGCTCTGGTGGGAAGCAGGGCTGACTCTGACACAGATGACAACATTCAGGGCATCCTTCGAGGTGTCCCCACTGTCTCAAAGTGTCTCTCACACTGCCTTAATCTCCCATCATTAGACTCATTTGTCCTGTTAGATGAGCAGAAGTTGGGTATTATTCCCAGAAAGTACAAGATACCTGCCTGAGACCCTAAGGGAGGTCCTCAGAACAAGAAGACTAGTTTTTAGCCTAGAGGACTGGCTCTGAGGGGTAAGGACAGACCTGTTTCAATGTACAGGGCACACCCTACATGGCAGGAGGCTGCCTGTTGACTATCAGAATAGGGAGGCCTTATGAATTGATTGATGGCAGGGAGGAGGCTTTTTTTTTTAAAAAACAGAGTCTGACTCTGTTGCCCAGGCTAGGATGCCATGGTGTCAGCCCAGCTCACAGCAACTCTTAAACTCTTAGGCTTGAGCAATCTTCTTGCCTCAGCCTCCCTATTAGCTCCTCACCCTACAGGTGCCTGTCACAGTACCTGGCTAATTTTTCTGTTTGTAGTAGTTGGAAGTCTTGCTATTGCTCAAGCTAGTCTTGATCTCCTGACTTCAGGCAGTCCTCTTTCCTTGGCCTCCCAGAATGCTGGGATTATAGGCTTGAGCCACCACACCCAGACGGGAACTTTACTCATTCCTCCATCAGGAAAGTCTAAGAAGTGGTTGCTTCTGAGGAGCAACCTGGGGGTGGGAAAGGCTAGGGCAGGAAAATGTTGCTTTATGACTATGTGCATAAGTTGCTCTGATGGAAATGTTTAAGAGAAAATGCTAGGAAGTGAACAGCTCTTGATCACTAGTATCTTGCTAATGGTTAAGAAAATGAGCTTCAGAATGTGACAGACCAGAGTTTGGATTCTGACTCTGCCCTTTCCTAGCTGACCTTGAGCCTCACTGAAAGAACCTCATTGAGTCTCAGTTCCCATGTTGTAAACTGGGTGTGAGGATAACAGCTTTTCCAAGCTGCTCTAAATTTCTAAAGAGTTCATGCATGTTAAGGGTTTCAGCCACTCCTGACACAAAAGAGCTCAATAAATAACAGATATTATTACTACTTTTTTTCCACTGCCCCCAGATGGTTCTGGAAAATACAGGCCCTCTGTTAGCTCTTTGAGTCCCTATAGAAGAACAAGTCCTCCCAAGCCCAGAAACGTGGCATGTGCCCCACAGCAACTCACTTTGTGACTCAATTTGATTTATTTCCTCTATTGCCTTTTATATGCTCCCATTTCCATTTTATTTCACTATAGTATCTCTCTGCAGGACGAAGAAGAAAAAAAGAGTGGTGAGTATCAGGAGCCAGACCCCAAAGGCTCCCTGGCCAGTGAGGTGCTCCTAAGGAAACCCCAATCTCCACATTAAGTTCCAAGACCCCCACACACACCTGAGCCTATAGCTACCCCACAACCCACACCTCTCAGCAGTTAATGCAAATGACATGCAAGGATCAGATATGACTCACTCAAACATGAGCCATGGATATGTAGAGGTTTTATTCATAGTTACTTCTCTTTTAACAAGAATTTTAATGAAATTAAAATCTTTGAATAGAATCATATTTGAACATTTCAAAATCATAGAATTAATTTCATTTGCCTTGATTAGATTACTACGATCCAACTCTGCTGATTACCACCTGATGGCATCCGTCACCCAAAAAGCAGGCCACACTGGCCTCCTGACTTACGGGTCCTCTAGTTGTTGAAGATCTCAGGGTGGCCACATTTGGCCCTCGGGTCACATTTGGGAGATAGAGACAGCTATAGGCATTTCTGCCATGTTGATTCCGTCCCTCCTGGCACGGCCATTTCTCAAAAAAATTGTCTTTAGTGCTATCTCACCAGGTAGGGTCAGTCAGTTGTATGATTTCAGGGTCACTAATAGGTATTCTGCTGACCCCTGACCTCACTTTCTTATTTTTGCAGTTTTTGGCCAGGGCTGGGTTTGAACCTGCCCCCTCCAGCATATGGCGCCAGCGCCCTACTTCTTTGAGCCACAGGCGCCGCCCTGACCTCACTTTCTTTATCAGCTCCCCCTCTGAATACCATGGCTCCCACCCCACCTGGTTGCCCGTGGCATCTTCACATGCTGTGTTATAAACATGGACATTTGCATGCTTATGTTAGATCTACCTGCCAGACTAGGTGCCTTGAAAGCCAGGGCCATGACACATTATTTATAGCACTATTCTCTGCCCTACCCCTAGTACGTGACTTTGAACATACATTGAATTTAGATATTGTGTGTTATTGATTAAAGTGTTGATTTATATATAAATTCAGCTCCTCTGGGAGAGGCAACACTTTAAGGGGCTGCAAAATATTTCTTTCTGGTACAAATGAGAACACCGAGAGCAGGTTTATATTCCCAGGAAAGAGGAAAAAATAGGGCCCTGGGGTCCTTGTGGTGGGGGCAGGGAATGTCACCAAGAGGGTGAAAAGTAAAGACAGGGCTTTTGCTGTCTGTGCCTACCCCACAGTCCTGCCTAGGTCCCAGCCGGCCCTTGTCTTTTTTCATCTTCCATAAACACTGGCACAGAGCCACAGCTAGCCTATAGAGAGCCTTTGTGTATGTTAGGAAATAGTATCCCTTCTAGGCAGATGCAGTGTTGCAGGTGCAGGGTTTGGCAAGCAGATGGTTCCTTTGGGTAAATTAGAAAAAACAGCTCCTTTGGAAGGCTCTGGGCACCACCCCTACTGTGGCATGTGACTTGACAAACAGATCAGGTCAATTTCAGTTTCCAGGCGGTTCTCTGTCCTCCTAGTGCCCAACAGCTCTTTCTGTAAGACTGAACCCACCCGTGTTCCTGTGCCTTGTCACAGAAGAATCCTGTAGAATTCTCTTAGTGAAAGAGAAGAATCCTAAGAATTCTCTTAGTGAAAGAGAAGAAAATATCATTGATGAAGTACCTACTAGGTATAAGGGGCTGTCCCAAGTCTTACTGTGTTACCTTAGTAAATTCTCATGGAAACCTTAGATGTATTATTGGTGTTATTATTATCCCAATTTTACAGAGGAGGAAATGGGTTCCCACCTTACTGCTCTTTACCTGTGGTTCCACTCCTTTGAGCCTCTGGTTCTCCTCTCTGCCCCAGGGTTTGCTGCTGCTGTGTGGTGCCTACCTGGCTGGCCTCACTAACCACGTCAGCTCTCCTCCTGTGAATCAGTCTTTTACCATCATGGTTGGGGTCAACCTCCTGGTACTGGCTGCTGGGCTGCTTTTTGTGGTCACCAGATACTTGCACTCTTGGCCCAACCTGGTCTTTGGACTCACATCTGGAGGCATCTTTGTTTGCACAACCACAATCAACTGCTTCATCTTCGTCCCCCAGGTATGCTACAGGAAAAATCTGGCAGGACTGGTCCTCTTGGTCACTCTATTGTTTTTGCTGGATATAAACCAATTGCTCACTTTGTTCTCTACTGATAACTCCTCGATGTCATTTGTTGGAGAGTCAGAAGTCAGGCAGGGTTCCCAGTGAGCTGGACACCTCTGCCTGTCTTCACTGTCCTGGAGGAAGACAGCACTGCTCCCTGGTCAGCAAGGATGGGAGGCCAGAGTGGCAACCCCCATTTCCACCCTTCACAGCTGTGGTGCCTGTTCCTTGGGGGACTGCCTCAAAGACCTGCTTCTCCACCCACCTTCCAGTCCCCTGCTCTCATTCCCAATCCCCCCTTCACTTCAATCATGTTATTTTTTTCATTTGTCTGGAAACTTTATGTCTTTCCAATTGGGGATTGCAGATTTACAAGGAAAGATCCATTTAGAGCTTTATGATTTAAAATGCTTTTCCTGTCTTCTTCTTAGAAGAATCTTTATGAAATATTGCTCTTTTTTTACAAGAAGGAGAAATAAAAACTACATAAAAATATGTTTTCATATTATGAGGATTAAGAAAAATATCAGGCTGGGAGCAGTGGCTCATGCCTGTAATCCCAAAACTCTGGGAAGCCAAGGAAGGGGGGGGGATTGCTTGAGTTCAGGAGTTTGAGATCAGTGTAAGCAAGAATGAGACCCACCCCCCTCACTACTAAAAACAAAAAAATTATCTGGGCATTGTCATAGCAGGTGTTTACTTGAGGTTCACTTGAACCCAGGAGTTTGAGGTCATGTGAGCTAATGTGCCACAGGACTCTAGCCTGGGCAACAGAATGAGTCCTAGTCTCAAAAAAAAAAAGAAAGAAAGGAAGGAAGGAAGGAAGGAAGGAAGGAAGGAAGGAAGGAAGGAAGGAAGGAAGGAAGGAAAAGAAAAGAAAAGAAAAGAAAAAGGAAAAAATTAAATGAGGAAGGAAGGTAGAAGCAGAAATAGCCAGATAGCAAAAAAAGAAGAAAGAGAGGCAGAGGGAAAGAAGGGATCCACAGGCTCAGAATGGAAAGTGATCAGTAATGCTCCTGCTGTGCCCTAGGGACTGAGGAACCACTTACATCTAAGTTAATGAACTCAGCATTAGACACTCCCTGTTTCCCTCCTAGTGCTCCTTTTTTTCCCCTGTGAGGCCTCCCTCACCCTTCTCTTCCTCAAGACCCCATACAGATTCCCATGAAGCTTCCAGTTGACTATTAACTGCATCCTCTGGAGGGAGCTAACAGATCATTTAAGTGTTGGCTGGTGGAAGGTTATGGTGCATTTTCGAAAGGGGGCATGTGCCTTGGGGTGTGATGGTGTGACACAAGCATGGGCCCTTTACTCTTCTTCCTGTTCCTAAATTCTCATTAAAACACTGAACAGAATAAATGAACATGGAAAACTCTACTGCAGCAGCACTGGAAACTAAGGACGGATATTGCCTCCATGCCAGAAACTGGAGGGACGTTTGCCAAATCTTAATGTTATAAGAACTGGAATGAAGGAAAGAACTGAGAGCTGAAGCTTATTTGTCTGGAATGTAGCAGAAATGGTCTCTGAAAAGCAAGGACTTTAGCTCCCTAGGAGATGGAGAAAAGCAAGTGGGCAGGGGACTTTGATGAAGCCCGATGGCTAACATCATTGATTGTTAACTTCTTTGCCAATCCTTTTCTTCCATGTTTCTCTCCACTAGAGAGACTGAAAGAACTAAACTATTGCTTTGCCAGCCTCCTTGACAGCTGGCAGTGCCAAAACGCCACTATTTTGAACAATAGAGGTTTTCTGGGAAGCTTCTGAGAAAGCTTGTTCTTTCCAGAAAAAAAAAAAAAAAATGATGAGCATGGTTGACATCAACTCTTTTACCTTCTTCCTGCCTTGAATGTATGTGATACCTGGAAATATAACAACCGTCTTGTACCCATGAGGAGAATATAGCTCTCCTCATGTAAGACTATAAATTTAGGGGGAAAGGACCTATGAAAGAAATCTGCAGTTCACAAGAAAAAGACCACACATTTCTCAAGTTCTCTGAAGTAGAACAGAAGTTTTTAGAAGGCACCTGATTTGTCTTGGCAATGAAATTCAAAAAATATTGCCTCTGTCAAACTAAAGCAAACTGTCATAACAGGACATAATCTTAGATAATGAAATATTGAACAAGGATGAGAAATAGTGTATTAAGTAAGAAACCCCAACAGAAGTACTGAATAGACAATTAGACCTTGCAAAACATTGAATTAATGAATTCATTTAAGGAGACAGAAAGGAAGAAAACAAATAGAAATGGGAGATTAGGTAAGAAAATAAGGAAAGCATCTAGGGATATAATTGAAAGCTATAATAGGAGTCTCTGACAGAGGACAGAATAATTCAAAGTGATCATCAAGGAACTATGAGAGGAAAGCCTTCCTGGCCCCAAACAAGACCTCTGTCTGAAGATGAAGTGAATCAGGGACCTATAATGTTGCCCTGCTTACATCTCTGTCCACCCTCTCCTGTCACCACTACCTCCTTGTACCCCAAGCCTCTGCCACATGACTTCTGCTTTCTCTGGTGCACCTAGGACAGGAGTGACATCTGAGTGCTCTGATCTACACACAAAAGTGCAGGATAAAGTACAGCTTGAAATGTGACTTCCAGGTTTGAGCTAAGCCACAAGCACTGGATTTGTTGGAATAGGAGTAGAAATGAAGGACTGTGGGGTGCAGGAACTGGGGGAGGGACAACACTGGCCTTTCTCTTTCCCTCTGTCTGGTCCTCTTCCCCTTTTCCTCCTGGTTTTCTTGAACTTCCTTTCTCTTACTCTATCTTTCCTCTTCTATTTTCTTTCTCATTCTTCCCCCACTGAACTGACGATGATTTGAAACTAAAGAATACATTTTATAGTCTACTACATTTTAGCTTAGGAGGTGCAATCTTTTACAAAATGTAAAAATAACTTAGGTTAGTCAGTCTTGTGTGTGTTCTCGGGCTCAGAGGTCTGTGGTAAACGAACAGATTCTTCCCGAGAGACACTAGGTCTTCCCAGGAGAATGGGACAGCTGACAAAATTTGAGAAAGTGCGTGAGGGGAGCTGCGTGGTGGCAGGTTGGAGGGAGGGGCGCTTGCAGCCAGGTGGGCTTCCCTCCTCCCACTGAGCTTTGAGACGGGATGTGACGGGAGGGGGTTGGGAAAGCAAAGACACAGATTACCCGCCAGGGGCGCCAGGCGGCGCCAGAGAGCTGGGTGAAATGGATGACGTTACTGCAGAGGCAGGTGGATCCAAAGCTTTCTGCACAGGCCCTCAGGAAATGCCAGGAGTGTTTATGCCAAGCAGTGGCCGTAATCAGCCTGTCTCTGCTTTTGGGACTGGAATGTGACCCGTCCTCCCCCTCCACTCCCTCTGAGAGACAGGCAGGTCCTGAGGTAAGACATTTTTTCTCTAAGCCCCAAAGTGTTTCATCTCCCCTCCATGAAGACAGTTAGGACTTTGTACTCTGGCTTATAGTTACTCCTTTATGTCCCAGCACCCTTACTAGATCAGCGTTTGTTAAAGGAAACCTTCCTTCATTTGTTCATGTATCCATCCATCCAGGTACTAACTTCTGGGAACATAGCTGAAGACTTGGCCTCACCTGTAGGTTTAGTAGGGAGCAGACATGAACCAAATCATAATACATGTGTCAAGAGCTTTGAGGTACGCCAGGCTAAGGAAGACCCTCCCCAGTTCGCCAGGGAAGTCAGTGACTCCTTCTCAGAAAATGGACTGTTTGAGCTCAGTCCTGAAGGAATAGTAATAGTTCATTAAGCAGATGATGGCATTTCAGATAGGAGAACCTCATGACCAGAGGCAGAGAGGTATAGGGAGAAGAGGGTTTATTTAAAGCACAAGTCTTCGGTATTTTTGAAACACAAATGGAAAGAAGGAGAGAATGACAAGAGGTAAGAAGGGCAGGCTCTGGTGTGTCCTGTCTAAGACTCCACATTTTATCCCATTGTAATAGCTTTCTATTGCTGCTGTAATAAATTACCACAGATTTAGTGGCTTAAAATAATGGAAATTTATTAAATTACAATTCTGGAGGACAGAAATCTGAAATATATTTTGACTAAAAAAAAATCAACATGTCAGTGGATCTGTACTCCTTCTGGAGGCTGCAGGGGAGAATTCGTTTCCTTATTTTTTGTTTCTAGAGGCCACCTGCATTCTTTGACTCACTATTCATCCCTCCAAATCTGAGCCAGCAGTGTGGCATACTCAAATCTCCCTCGATAGCCTCTGTTTTTGTTGTCACATCTCCTACTCCGCCTCTGACCCTTCTGTGATTACTTTGGGCCCACATAGATAATCCAGACTAATCTCTCCATCTCAACATCCTTAACTTGTTCTCATTTGGGAAATTCCTTTTGCTATGTAAGGTAGGATATTCACAGGTTCCAGGGATTAGAAGGTGAAGAACATTTTCGAGGAGCCGTTAATTCAGCCTGTCACATCCACATAGCCCAAAGGCTGAGAAAGCCAGAACATGTCTGTCCTTCTGAAGGGTTGAGTCTTGAGGACCAACATCTTCACAAATAAGGAATTAAGGGAGGTGGAGGGAGCTTTAGTCACCAAGTACCTGACTTGACTCCACCCACCCAACTTAAAGGGAACAGACTGGAAGTGCCATCACACCAGTGTTGAACTATCCCTCCAGCAGCCCTGCAGAGATGCCTCAGACTGGGGGTGCTGAGGGAAAGAAAGGAGAAACTGTACTGCTGAGGAAAGTGGGTCAGGGACCTGAGCAGAAGCAGAAACACTGCAACACCGCCAGGGTCAGTGCTCCGTTCCCCAAGACTAGGGAGTGACTGTGTGGGGCTGGTTCGTGAGTCAGGTGGTGAGCTGATGGCATCCCTCAGGGGGAGAGGGACCTTTGAGATGGGCATCTGAGAGGTGACATTCCTGGCCTGACCCTGCACAGGTCACACAGGCTTCTGACAAGATGGACTCATGCTGAGTCAACAGAGGACCCAAGAGGACTTGGGTGAGAATGTGGTGTTGAAATTGATGGTGGGGATTTAGAATTCTATCTGAGATTTGTAAAATCTGAGTTACACTCCATAGTCAGAACTTAATAAATGTTTGATGAGTAAGCCAGGAAATTCCACATTCCTTTTGAGGCTACCCATAGATACCTAAGCACCATTTCTAGAACTCATGCGCCAAACTCCCCAGCATCTATCACTAGGATGTTTAGTTATGGGGATTCCTAAGAGAAAAAGAGAGGTCTCCACCACAGTGGCATCCTCTTGTCATTCACATTGCTGGTATTCCCCAGGTAGAGATAGTGTCCCAAAGGCTCGGGAAGACCCCTGTTTGTGAATGTTCTCTGTTCAGCTCCATCCCTCTTAAACAGCTCATGTTTGCACAGATTGTTTCCAAGATCAGTTTTCCTGAAGAATCTTCCCTAGGACCCCCACACTTAACAGTCTCACTCTTCATCAACTGCGTGAGCTCATGTGGAGGCGCCCAGTGCCCTACCAGTGTTCTGCTGGTAACTCTGGCTTAGACAAACTCTTTTATAATCTTTTCTCATTTGTCCAGCTCCCAGACCTAACATTCTATCACAGTGTTTCTCAACCTTCCTGATGCCGCGACCCTTTAATACAGTCCTGTGGGTTGAGAATCACTGTTCTATCATGTTTATTGACATTTGTGGCTCTCAAGCCTTAATAATTGACTTGGATTGTAAAGTCCACCAGCAAGGAATTGGGTTTTCAAAAGAAGCAAATACACCATTAGTGAATAAATGAGAAATAATTAAGAATAGCTTCATACAACTAGAAATGACTTCATTTGAAGCATTCAATGTATAGATGGCTTAAACCTATGATAGCTCCTAAGCACTGGCTTTAGGAAGTGCACTTCAACTCTGGTTGTGTGTGGCAATGGGGCAGCATATGGGCCAAGGTTGTTCTATTTCATCTGTCATCTTTTGGCATTTTTAAAACTCTCTAACCTTTGTCATTACTATCTATAAGCTCTCCAGAGGAGAGACAAGCTGGTGCACGTGTGTATCCGTGGCAGCGCCTGCCCTTGGTGTTTGTGAGAGAGAGAAGGAATGTGCTTCTTGATGTGTAATTAAATAAGTAACATGTGTTCTTTTATCTGGCAGCTGAAGCAATGGAAGGCATTTGAAGAGGAAAACCAAACAATCAGATGCATGGCCAAATATTTCAGCACTCCTAGCAGAAGCTTTCCTACCCAGTATGGTGAGGAACAGAACTGCCGTCCAAGAGGAGAGAAAAGTTCCATGGAGAGGCTCCTCACGGAGGTAAGCTGCACCCTCGCCTGGAGGATCCCCTGCAAAGAAGAATTCTGGTCACGCAGCAATGGCCCCCAGATGCTCTCATTGCTACTATTCTTTTTTCCTCCCATTCTCCCATTTCCCTGAACAACAAGCAAAACTTCAACATTTCCCCCATGACCCACATCTGTTTCATTCATTCACTGAACAAATGTATATCGAGTCACTCATCAGCATTGTGCCAGCCATTGTGCTAAGTGCAGATGGGCAAAAACATAGTTCCTACCCTCATGAAGTTCACAACTGAGGAAACAACATATAAATTGTGATAAGAATTATGAAGGAAAAACTCAGCGTGGTAAGACAGAAAAATGGGGTAGTAAGGGTAAGGGAACCTGGTCAAAAAGGTTCTCTGAGCTAAGGTAACAGCACATAGTGGTCGGGTAAAGAGTACAGGGAAAAGCATTTCAAAGTAGAGGGAACAGCAATGTAAAGGCAGAAAATGGGGTAGTGAGGGTAAGGGAACCTGGTCAGAAAGGTTCTCTGAGCTAAGGGCTGAAGGTAACAGTACACAGTGGTCGGGCAAAGAGTACAGGGAAAAGCATTTCAAAGAAGAGGGAACAGCAATGTAAAGGCAGAAAGTGGGGTAGTGAGGGTAAGGGAACCTGGTCAGAAAGGTTCTCTGAGCTAAGGGCTGAAGGTAACAGTACATAGTAGTCGGGCAAAGAGTACAGGGAAAAGCATTCCAAGTAGAGGGAACAGCAATGTAAAGGCCCTGAGCTGTGGTGGACACTGGCTTCTGTGTGATACTTTTTTCACATAGAGTGGTGCTATCGTGTCCAAGATCTTATGGGGCCCTGACTCTTTCCCAGGTAGTGACTAAGGATCTCAATCAGCCCAGAGAGTCCAGACATGGGGAAGGGAACTAAAAAGGGGCTTCTGAATGTTACTATAGCACCAGGAACCAGGCAGCCCATAGCTCTTATTTCTTCTGTGCTTGAGCCAGAGTTGGCTGCTGTCCCAAACTTGGGCAGTGTTGTGAGTGCTTGAGAAAAGCACGTGGAAAAGCTTGAAGGCTGCATTGACTCAGGAAGAAGGCACAGGGCCCAGAGGAATTAGTCAGTATTTTGACACTAATTGAATTATATTCCATATTTTATTCAGTTCAGAACACATCTAAGTAGGTGCTATTTGGAAAATTGGGCCTTTGTGTAATTGGACTGCCACCTGGGAGGTAATAGTCCCTGGTGAGAAGATGGTTTGATGGGGACCTACAAAACACACCAGATGAAAGGGTCTGGTCTGCCTAGGCACCCACCGTCCTCTGGTCTCCCACTCAGAGGTTCCGGGCCTCTTTTGTCCACCAGAGAAATATCTCTCCATCTCTTTATTATTTATGAAGTATTTGTGATATTATTTCAAAGCCAGATTTCTTCCCACCTGGAAAGTGAGTAGCATTGCCTTTGATATTCTGTGAAGTATCAAAGAAGCATTTTTTCCCCAGCTAAACAGGAGGCCAGAAACTTGGCTGAAACACCCAGGACGGTTTTCATTCACCATCAGTTAATGTTGCGACAGCTGAGTGGACTGACTCTCAGCCTTATGGTAATGTGCAACATGCTATTTGTACTCCTGCCATGCTGCCCTGTTTCCCACGCAGGGACTCAATCTGCTCCATTCAAAAGGATGCCTTGAGTCTGCAGAGGAAAGGCCCTCCACATAGGCAGTAAAAGCTGGCCTTCCCAGCACACGCTACACCTGCAAGCCCTTCCCCAGAGCTGGCCTGAGAACCAGCATCTGGTCCTAGGGCCCCATGGCAGGCCTAGACAGAACCCAGTAGTTTCATCCCCAGCTCCAGTGCTGCCCACTAGGTAAACACAAATCTCTCTCCTCCCTCAATATGTGCACCTGGGGTGGCTCATGGTTGGAGGGTCCTATAAAGGGCCCTCTGTCACTCTGGTGTCCCCCTTTACTTTACCATAGTCTCAGCGTCCATCTTTGCATTCTTATCTCTTCTTGCCCCTATGGCCAGGGGTCCACCAGATGCTGTTTAGAGTGGCTTCCCTATCTTGAGTGAAGCCCTGTAGATAGAGACTTCTACATTCTGCCACCAAGGAAACCCACCTATTACTTTTCTTCCTTGAACCATAGAAACAAGAGGTTGATTCCATTTCTCCTTATGGCCTGCACCCTATGAAACACACCAGTAGTCATTTTGCTTTCCCTAATGTGCCAAGAGTCATAATTAATAAGCTCATTGAAATGCAACTGCCACTGTGGTCAGATTTTGGTCTCACAATGGCAGCACCTCACACCACACCTCCAATAAGTATGCAGCCAGGGTGAAAACAGTCCCACTTCCTTTTCTGGAAGAAGGGGAATTTACTGTTTAGGTTGACATTTCTAAATATGTCAGCAGCCAGCTTCAGATGTTTGGTTTGCTGAAAGAAGATTATTCTTCCCAACTCAGTGTTTATTCTGTTTTTCTATACTCAAAAGACTTTGTGGATAAAGCACTAAAAGGCAGCCCTCAGATTTTGCTCACTGGAGTGTTGGTCATCAGATAACTGCTTCTTCCTAACTCTGTGAGGCAACAGAGGCCTGCGGAAGGCCTCTGTGGAGAAAGTGCAAGGTGGGCTGCAGAAGGAGGGACTGGGAGAGGAGAGCAACTGGCGTCCTTCCTGTGCAGCCATCACGGTCACCCTGTGAGACGCTCAGAGAGAATGGCACAGGCCAGATGCCATGAACAGGCCAAGTGTCCCCTGGTACTCATCCACACCGCTCCTAGTGAGTCCTTGAGTCATCTGCACTTCACCAGCAATGCCCAGACCTTATCACTCTGTAGGGTGCTTAGCTGAAAGTCCCTTCTGCTTTATTCATCAGCTGCTCACTGGTCCTCAACTCTCTCCTGATGGTAAAAGAAGTAGCTAAGCCAGGGTGAAACTGGAACTGCTAACTATTAGAAAAATTCCCTTCCTCCTCATACATGGGGAGCAGTGCAGCTGCCTAGGGTGGTACTAGTCAGAATATTGGACTGTTTTACTTAAGCTATGTTCCCTTAAAGCTGCAGTCCCCAGCCCCCGGGCCGTGGACTGATAGAGGTCCACATGTGGATGCACATAGCAGTGGGAAAGAAGCAAAGCTTCATCTGTGTGTACAGCCATTCCCATCACTCAGTGACTCTGCGTTATGATGAGTTGTGTAATTATTGCATTATGTATTACAATGTTATAATAACAGAAATAAATTACAGCCAGGTGCAGTGGCTCATGCCTATAATTCCAACACTGTGGGAGGCTGTGGAGGGAGAATTGCTCGAGCTGAGGAGTTTGAGACTTGTCTGAGCAAGAGTGAGACCCTGACTCATAAAAAAATGAAAACCCACTGGGGCACTGTGGTGAGCATCTGAAATCCCAGCAGCTTCCAGAGGCTGAGGCAGCAGGATGCCCATAGCTGGAGTCTGAGGGTGCAGTGAGCTATAATGCCATTGCACTCTGCTCAGGGCATAGGATGGAACTCTGTCTCAACAACAACAACAACAACAACAACAACAACAACAACAACAAAGCAAGGAAATAAAAAGTAAAAGAAACAAGGAAATAAAAAGAAAAAAAGATAGTACACAATAAACGTAATGCATTTGAATGAATCATCCTGAAATTATACTCCCACATCTGGTCCATGGAAGAATTATCTTCCATGAAACTCATCCCTAATGCCAAAAAGGTTGGGGCCTGCTACCTTAGAAGATCATTCTAGGTACTCTCTCATGTAAACTTGGTTCAGTCCATAGGCAGCTTATATTATTATCCTAAAAAGGGAACATCCTTTTGTTTCTAGGGCATAATTAATGTATGTACAAATGCCCATCCTCAGTTTCTAAAGGTGATGCCAGCAAAAGACACCATTTTGTTATTCTGATAAGCACTTCCTAGAACATAATACTTACTTTTTTACCTTCTCTGAACTCTTAACACCATGTCATCTGCCCACATCCAGCTGTTCCCTCCTGCAGATCTCATCCCTGCTTCTCTGCTTTTGAGCAGAAGAAATTTCCAAAGGTACACACAGCTGCTGTGTCCAGGAAAGCTGTCCAGGGTTTAGCCATTCCCTACACATCCACTGCCAACAGTGCCCCAGAATCTTGCAGTTGGGATCACATGCATCTCTGTAGCTGTCATCTGCCAGCCCTCCTGGGCACAGTCTGTTGGTCAGCTGTGTCTATGTAGCAAGTAAGCAACTCGGTAGCAGAGCTGCCCCTCCTTGTTCATCTCCTGGACTCCATTCTAGGTCAGTTGAATCAAGCTATCAGGGACTTAGGCCCAACAATCCTTTTTTGTTGTTGTTGTTGTTGTTTTTAAAGCTTCTCTGATAGTTCTGATGCATTCACTTCTTTAGGAGATGCCAGCAACTGATACCACCACAGATTAGCTCTGGCCTCTCACTCAGCCTAAGGAAGTGCTGACATTAGCTTGAGATTCTCTTTGGCCCCTCCTAGCTCCAGTCTTTTTTATTTAGTCCAGGAACCTCCACCCTTCTCCTTGTTCTTTCTATCTTCTAGACTGTTTAGCAAGAGGCAAAATATTTGTTTCCTCATTTGTTCATCCCCTGCAGATGTACTTCAGATTCATTTATATTTTGCAAAAGTGTAATAAGTCCAGAGTTGGACCATCCCAAACATCACTCAGGCTGGCATCCTGCAGAATGACCTGACCCTCTCAGTTCTGGGGTAGGGTCGGGGGTGCATCTAAGCAGCATCCGGAGACAATGCCACACAACCTGGGGATGTATGGGGGAGATGACAACAATGAAAACTTGTGGCTATTCATTGAGCCTCATCACTGCCAGTTATTGTGCATATCAACTCATTTCACCTCATGGAGGAACCTCTTCATCAGGGGAGGCCGCCAGCCAATAAATCCCTTGGACAAACTGAAATTTAAACCAAGATCTGAAGCCACAGTTTCTCCACCCTGGGAGGCAGCATGAGACCCTCCGCAGCATCTTTTGTTGATGTTTTTCCTTTTATTTTACAGAAAAATGCTGTGATTGAAAGCCTGCAGGAACAAGTAAATAATGCCAAAGAGAAACTAGTGAGGCTGATGTCAGCTGAGTGCACCTATGACCTCCCAGAGAGGGCTATCCCACCTGCCTCCTCTCAGAGCAAGAATATCCAGACCACAGCCTCGGCCCTGCGGCCTTTGAAATGCCCCTCTGGCTCTCAGAATGACACCAGTGTGGCTGCCCAGGACTCCCAGCATAGCTCAGTGCCCGCCCTAGGTGCACTAAGCCCCAAGAGACCTGAGAAGGATACCAGCCCCTCCCCAGGGCAGCAGGAGAAGTCTGACCTGAAACAATTTTCTGATCATTTAGACTCATGTTGTAGCCAGAAGGCACAGGGTGAGCAGACCGATAACACAGAAGGAGGAGAGCAGGTTTCTATGGTCCCCAGCCACAGCCTCCTACCAGCTATGGGAGGCACTTATGCCCAGACACTGAGGCAGCTGGAGAACTCAGAAGCACCCCCAGAGCAGCTGTCAAGGTTCAATTCAGTGATCAGGGAGAAACTTCAGGAAGTCTTACAAGATCTGGACCTGGGCCCTGAGGCTCCACTGCCCTCCTCCCCGGCTCGTCCCCAGCAGCTATGGAAGACCAGTGTTGCCTTAAGCCCCCAGAAAATGCCCATTTCCAAGGAGCTGGGCTTCAGCCCGTACCTGATTAGAAGAAGGCGGGCAGCTCAGCGGGCTTGTTCACGCCTTCCTGGCTCTGTACCCTCATACAGACTAAATAGGGCTTTTCCTGGGGCACACGGTGGGCTGAATGTGCAGAATACGGACAGCCCCAGGCTGGCTCCCCAAACTGCTGATTCCAGCATACCAGGACCTTCTTCCAAGAATCCTTCTTTCCTTCCAGATCCTCAAGGCAGGCCAAGCCCCCTAGAAGGGAGCAAACAATGCCAGACAGATCCCCAGGGAACTGGAGGGAGCGATGCGGCCTTTCCTTACCAGCCTTCTGGTTCTGCTGCCCCACGTCTACCCAGACCCTCACCCAACTTGCCTGAGCAGTGGCAGCTGTATCCCCCAGCATCCCCAGGCTGTCCCTCCCTGTCTTCTCAGTACGACTACTTTGACACTGAGTCCAGCAGCTCAGATGAGTTCTTCTGCCGCTGCCACCGACCCTACTGTGAAATCTGCTTCCAGAGCTCCTCTGAGTCTAGTGACAGCGGCACATCAGACACTGACCCTGAGCCTGCCAAAGGGGTGGCTTCCTGGGAAAAGCTGTGGGCCCGCTCCAAGCCCATCGTGAACTTCAAAGATGACTTGAAACCCACACTGGTGTGAAAAGCAGCAGAGCCGGTCTGGACCTAGAGGTGAGTCCATGAGAAGCCGTACGAAGGCCCTCAGGCAGAGAGCCGATTTCTGGTCTTTAGGAAACAGACCAGGGCCCCACATTCAACCAGCCCTTAACATGTTTCGGCTATGCTCCAGCTTTCTCACTGTGCTAGTATGAGCACTTCTTGATCTATAAAAAGAAGGGTATTGCCTGTCTTCTTACTACCTCACAACATCACTGTAAAAGACTCCAGCTGAGTGACCATGAAAGATGCTGACTCCTTAGATGAAAGGTGCTAAATGAGCACATAGGGTTTTCTGTCTGGGTCAGCCTGCAGAACTAGTAATATGTGATACATAGCAGGTGGACGGCTGAATGGACAGACAGGCGGAGAAATGGATAGGAAATTTCTGCAGAACTTGCACCATGAGGTCCAACAGGCCTTTTGGTGGACAGACCTGCCAGGAAGGTGACAATTTTGTTTCTGCCAAAGTCTGTGAACAGCACCACCCAGAGATTCTGATTTCTGGACCAACTGAGCTCAGAGCCACATTTACACTATTTGTTGTTCTCATCTTTCCACTATTATGTCACCTCACCATTGTCCCTGAGACAGCCTGATCTCCACACTCCCAGAGAATACCCAGATCTTTCTCCTGGGCTCAGAATGTGCCTGACACCCAGACTGTCCCCTGTTCCGATGGCCCATCCCTTTGACTCTCCCACTGGTGCAGTTTTGCACTGAGAGGAAGCATGTACCAGAACTCTCTGTTGGGGCAGGGGAGGTTTTGGTGCCACTGGGATTACGTGACTACCAATGACACACAAACCTGGAAGCCAGATGAGGAGATCAGAAGGAAGAAGTGTGGGGCAAGAAATCAGGAAAGAAAAAAAGTCTAGCACTGTACTGGGCAAATTTCAGTGATTCCTCATGATAGCTCTGTGAAGTAGATACTCTTGTTTTTATAGACAGGAAATATGAGGCTTAGAGGAAGGAAGTAACTTCCCTCAACGCCACACTGATGGACAAGAGACCAATGGAGGACTTCCAGCTCCTGGAACTCCATGTTGGTGGACTTCCCTGGGGACACAACTCTTCACTCATTCTTCTGGGAGCAGCAGGCAAGGCTTGGTAGGCCAGAGAGTAAAGCAAGGCCAGTGTGAGACACTTGCAATCTAGGATAACAAAACTATTCTTCACCTCAGGAAGCAGGCCTCCACTTCCTCGCTGCCATGGGGCACACCCTCACCTTCCCAGGGAGCTGGTGAAGGATAAGCACCAGGAACTTGTCCACTGCCAAAGCCACAGGGGGAGCACAGCTGGGTCCACTTTGTTTATTGCTGAGCTGGTTGTTGACAGGCTGTCGTCTGCCCCAGTCCCGTGTGTACATCTGTGGGTGTGCACATGCATATGTGAAGGACTTTGGCCCTCATTAGATGTGCTCAGTGGGGGCGTTTGGCTCTACAGGTCTTGTGGATTTATCATGGACTCTTGAGGCTGCTGACACCCCGTGATTTCCCCAGCCACTGGACCAACAGGCCCTCCTGGTAGCACAGCTTTTTCTGTCATCTACTTCAACATATGAACTTAATTTATTCTATGTGTGGGTTTATAATTTGTTCTGTGTTTGCTGTCCAAGTGGTACTTTAATAAAAGAGAAATGACTCCCAATGCAAAGCTCTTCAGAAATTTTAGTTTTGGGCTGGGGAAAACGGTCCCGAGTAGACTGAACCACCCAAAAGAGGGGAACCACAGAAGTTGCTACTGGATGACCCTGAGTTCCAAGTGTACCTTCTACCAGACTTCTGTCTGTAACAGATCCTTCTGTTGTCTCCCTGTGCAGCATATTACCCCAGAAACACTTCCCTCACTGGGTAGAGGAAACACTGGAGACCCTGAACTCTTCCCACCCCCTGGGAGTCCTGTGTCTGGGCTTCCCCTCCCTCAGCCCCGTTCCCGCAGTCTACCACCACTAGCAGCCTATTATTCATTAATAAGGACCCTGCAGACACTAAACCTGGCAGTCCTTCTTGCCTTCTTACACTGCTTCTAGACCAGAAGTTTTCAACCAGTGTGCTATGGCACCCTGGTGTGCTGTGAGAGGATCTTAGATGTGCCTTGAAAATGTGTAAAGATCATTAAATTATTTTTGAAAGAAGTTCAAAGCACAGTAAGTATATTCTTTTTATTTTTTCACTTTATTAACGTAATTTGAGTGCCATGGAAGTTTAACTATACATTCAAGTGTGGTGTGAGATAAAAAAGATTGAAAAACACTAGTCTAGACCCTTGGCCTCCCCATCCCAACCCTTCCACACTTCCATCCTTTTATCCAGAATTTCTTTCCCCACTTTGTGCACCTTGTGAATTAGTCATCTTTCCAGACTCAGATGTGAATGTACATTCTCTCTTCAGCTCTTCCTGAACATCCTCATATAAAACTGACAGGTCCTCTAGTTAAATAAGGAGGAATGTTTAGGGGGTTGTGTTTTGGATTCAGATGTATAGAAACTTTTATCATTCATTTGACATAGAATGACTTTGTAATCCTTTCCAGACCTAATGGAAAAGGTGGAGAATTTCCCCTAGATATTCCTTACTTATCATTTGGTTTGAATACTATATACCAAACACCATGACTGCCTGCCGCAATATATTGTCTCCAAATCTACTGTTTGTTCTGTGTACTAGTCGTCTCCAGCTCCTTTCCTAAATCTTCTACCCAAGACCAGCTAATCCACTGATGAAATTCTTAAAAGGCTGAATGTGCAATGAATTATAACCTGCTCTTGGTTGTTAAGCTCTTGAAGAAAGGGCAGTAAATTGTGCAAAGGAATCTAAAATAAGTAAACATTGTCTCTGCTGCTGTCACTATGCTATGCAAGTCTCTGTTTGTCCCAAGGTGCAGCATGGAGCCAGGCCTGACTCTGACCCCAGCATATGTTCTCTGCTGACTGAACTGAACTTGGAGTTATCCTATCCACTCTGATCCCAAAGTCTTTTCTTATCTCCTGGCTTGTCTCAAACTCTCTTTGTACTTAGCCTTCCTGGACTTCAAAGAGGAGTAAAAGCTCTAGATACAGGAGGCCTAGGTTTTTTTTGTTCTTTTTTTTTTAATTTTTTAGGGCCAAGTTCTTACTATGTTCTTCAGGCTGGCCTCAAACTCCTAGGATCAAGCAATCCTCCCACCCCAGCCTCCCAAGTAGCTGGGAATACAGACATGAGCCACCACCAGGTCTAGTGTAGGAGGCCTGTTTTTATGGAACCACATCACTTGGATAATGTGTCATGAGATTAGAGAAAAAAGTGAAAAATAAATAAATAACAAAGAATCATATAACTTTGAAAATGAAAAAGAGGAAAGCCTGGAACTTGTTATAATTACCTGAGAATCCCCTCACACTTAGCACTGTGCCTGGAGCATGGTTGCCCAGCAAGTGTTTGTCAAAAAAAATCAATTAAGAGAGAGTCACTTCATCGGAGCTATTTCAAGGGGGAGCACAGTGAGGCAGCTCACAACAGTTCACCCAGGAAGCAGGGCTTAGCTATCTTATTAGCTTATATTAGGTGTTGCTGACTCACCTAAGTTTAAAGTTGTTGTGCTAATATTTGAACCCCTTGTCAAAATTGGTAATTTTAGATGGGCTCTCTTTTGCATTAAATTTTTTTTGAGACAAGGTCTTACTCTGTCACCCAGGCTAGAGTGTAATGGCATCTTCACAGGTCACTGCAACCTCAAACTTCTGGGCTCAAGTGACCCTCTTGCCTCAACTGCCCAAGGAGCCAGGACTATAGGTGTGCACCATCATACTTGGCTAATTTTTCTATTTTTTGTAGAGACTGGGTCTCGCTTTTCCTCAGGCAATCTGCCACCTCAGTCTCCCAATGTGCTAAGATTACAGGTGTGATCCACCATGCCCAGCTTCCATTAATTTTTGTACAATAATTTTCTACCCCTATTGCAATGCCTGGGCTTAGACACCCACGTGTCTGTGTGGCTGCTAGCAAGTTGCATACATAACCTTTTTGTGCCTTAGTTTCCCCAGCTACAAACTGGAATAAAGCACCTACTTCATGAGATTGTTATGAGGGCTTAATAAATTAATATTTATAAAATGGTTTGAACTGTGTCTGGCATATAGCAAGCATTATACAAGTGTTTTTGAAATAAAATAAATAGATAAAATGTTTTAGAAAGGTGTTTGGAAAACATCTTTATTTATTTTCAAAAATCCTCTTCATGTTTTCTTGCTTTATACCAAAATTCCCTATCTCTTCGAATTGTTCCTGAGGGAACAGATCTGGCAAAGTGACAATTGCCTTTAGAGCAACATAATTTTCTCCCTGAACCATTCTGAATCAGGTGCACTGACTGTGGGGAGCACATCCAATGTCAGGATGAGACCCAAGGGAAAAATGTACTAGGTGAGTCAGGAAATCTGATGTTTTTAGGATGGAGCCAAGTAACACAACTAATTTTCTTTGTAGAAATATTATGCAACTTTATAATTTAAAATAATATATACAGGTCTTGGTAAAGCATCCCAAGAATGGAGAAGCATGAATCCTATGTACTCAATTCTGATATGAGGACAATTAATAACAATTAATGACACAGTAGGGGTGGGGGAAGGGGAGAGCAAAGAAAGAAAGAAGGAGGGAGAGGTGAGGGAAGGAAGAGCAGAGAGGGAAGGAGGGAGGGGGTGGGGCCTTGGTGTGTGACACACTTTTGGGGGGCAAGACACGATTGTAAGAGGGTCTTTACCTAACAAATGCAATCAGTGTAACCTGGTTTCTTGTACCTTCAATGAATCCCCAACAATAAAAAATAAAGAAAAAGAAAAACATACAGGATACCCACTATGTGTCATTTAATACTTTTGTCATTTATTTATAACCACCCAGCAAAGTAATTATTGTCCCTGTTTCACAGATGAGGAACCTTTAACTGAGAGAGGTTGAATAACTTGCTGAAAATCACACAAGTTAGAGGCATAGCCAGAGTTTGCACTGAAATCTGACTTAATTCCAAAGCCCTTTTTGGATACCCCAGTGCTGATTACACAGCATGTGCTACAGGCATGCTACAGAAGAGAGAAAGAATTTTAAGGCAGCAGGGCAGGGACCCAGGCTGAGGTTTTCTTAGGACACAAAGGCTTTCATAGGAAAAGCTAGCTGGTCTGGTTCTGCAAGCCTATTGCGAAACCCTCTACTGCTGAGTCATTGAGTCACCGTCCTGAAGGCTAGAAGGAAGCTCTTTCTAAAGCTACCTGGTTACTCCCTACTTCAGGAAGTTGAATACCAGATATGAGTGATGCTTGTTCAAAAAGACCAGTCAGTCCCCTGAACTGAAAATATTTTCTCAAGCATTGTGTTCTTTAAGTGGCACAAAAAGATGACGACAGACCCAGATGACCCTGTGACAACTTGACCTCAGATCTTCTGCTGAACAGGGAGAAGAGACTCTCTTTTCAATTCACATATCCACTTTGCTGAAAAACGTTCCTTGCTCTCCAAGTCCTACAGGATGAAATCTCACGTTGGTTGAGGTTTGAGAACCCCTTGCTCCTGCCAAGTGGGTTTACAGTCTATTTCTGGAGCATACCCAGGCCAGCTCAGACTCTGTACTTTTGTTTATACCTCTCCTCTCCTTCATCTCTCAACCCCAGCCTGCAGTGGTCTCTACTGATGTGTTGGGCTGTTACATAAATCCTTTACTGTTAACTTTTCACGTGCTCATATCTTGCCTCTCCCAATAGATTATCAGAGACTGGAGAGCAAGAGCCATGTCTAATTTATTGTTACATTTCCATCCTATCTTCTGTGGTGTCCAATACTTAGTAGACATTGGACCACTATTGAAGATGAGCCCTCCCTTTGCTCCCACCTTCTTCTTGGTACTAAGACTATCCTGAGCAGATAGAGAATTTTGTGATATTCTTCTCTCAAACTGTACTTGAAGTTTAATTTCAGAGAATCTCTGCTGTCTTATTGTAAAGGGAGGATACAAACATTTCTGAGAGCCTCCTGTAAGCCAGGTATTATGAATAGGGGTTAGATATACTGTTGGAAGAAACTGAGCCAACAAGACCCAAGTAGGAAGGTCTTAGTCCATTTTGTGTTGCTGTAACAAAATACTACAGACTGGGTAATTTATAAAAAACATAAATTGATTTCTTACAGTCTTGGAGGCTGGGAAGTCCAAGATCAAAGTGCTGCCTGGTGAGGGATGCACCCTCTGGAAGGGAGGGACGTTGGGTCTTCCCCTGATGGAAGGCACAAGGACCAGGAAGCTAAAGGCTGCATGGAGCCTCTTTCATAAGGGTCTTATTCTCATTCATATAGGAGCAGCTCTCATGGACTAATCACCTCTTCAAGGCTCTAACTCTTAATATCACAGCTCATTGGGGTTAACACTTGAATTTCGGAGAGGAGACATCCAAACCACAGCAGTTCCTAAAACCATGAAAAAAATTTTCCCCAACATCCTCAATATCCTTAACAAACAAAACAACAACAAAATACTTCTCTGGATGGTTTCTATCCATGAACCACTGCAGGAAGTTGAAGGGGGCAAAAAAAAAAAAAGAGGGAGGCACTAGTTAGTCCTACTACTGTTGCTCTGCTCCCACCATAAAATATAGTGAACATTGGAAACAGGATGCAGATCCATCAACACATTCTTCTGATATCACAAGCAACTTTTTATTCTCAGGAAAGCGGGCCATACCAGTGGAATGCAACCAAATGCCTTATTTCCAGCAGTTATACTTGTCACTCTGGAACTGCAGATGCCCCATGCCTGGGCCAGAGTGGCCTAGACCTTGTAGTTGGAAGCCACTGCTTCCCATCCAGGTCCTAAAAGGATTTCTTCCCTCTGGAGCCTTGCCTAAAGTACTGGGATATACTATGTCAAGGTGAAATCTTGAGGTTAATGTTTCTCAAGTTTCTAAGATGATTTTAATGTGTGGCCAGAGTTGAGAACTCCTGAGCTTTGGCTCTGATCTCTTGGGATGCCAGAGTAAAGCTTCTGGGTTCTGTCTATCATCTACATCCCCAGCCCTTGTCCAAGTCCAGCCTGGGCCAATCTTACTCCTCCCTATATTTAGCTTCTGGGCATTAGGGAAGGCAATGGGTGTAAACACTTTATTCCCCTATACTCTCACAGGTTCCCTCTTTCATCTCAAGTCCAGGGGCCTCCTTCTCCATTAGCCATTTCCTATATACCCTTGCCCATTGCACCTTCCTTTTGGCAGCAGTTATGATTTAGCACCTGGCCAGCACACACTCACCTATCACCTGGTAGTAGAATGCCACCCCTTATGTGGGCATGCTTTGAGTCCTCCATGAAATCAGAAACTTCTTGGAGACAAGAGCCATTCCTTGTACCTCCTCATTCTCTGATAGTGACAAGCACGGACGACTATGCACACAGTAGATATAAGTAGACATAAGAGGAGCTTAGGTATTTAATACAGAGATGGGGGAAAGGAAGAATAAATTATTATTCAACACATATTTCTTGGATATCTATCACAAAGGTAGTAGTGAAACAAGTAAACAAAGAATAAGGGAGAAAAAAGATGGCTGACGCCAGCTGCCAGATCATCTCAGAAAAAAGGAAAAGTTTTAGATGGAAAAGAATAAACAAACATAGATTGCATAGAGGAAAACGCCAGAAACTACAAGAGATTTCAAAGGAAGAAGTTGTAGAGCTGAACAAGAAGGAACATGATATAAACAGAGGTCAACTCCCTGGAAAGCTTAGAGTCCAGCAAAAAGGGTAGGTGGAGAGGATTTTTCTCCTCCCCTCACATTTCTGGCAGTCAGCAGGCTCCTCAGCAGCTGGAGAGCCTTTCTACCCTCACAAGCACAAAAGCTGGTGCCTTAAGTGAGCCAAAAACTTCTTGAGGATAAAACACTGGGCTGCCAGACCCTTGCGGCCCTTCCAGTCACCATGGACCCAAGCAGAGAGAGCAGGTGCCATATTGCTTCTCCACCCACCCTGTACCTACGTCCTCAGGATGCTTCATCCCCTCAGTTTTCATCTTGCTCATTCCCACACAAATATTTCCTAACTCTAGCCCAGACCATGGGAGCCACAGGGAAACAAAACATACTGCTGATAGATAGATTGTGCATTTCAGATGGCCCTTCCCCAACACAAGGATTTTGTGGCTGGATGGAACCTCTCCAGCCCCTCCCTGGCAACTATCCCCAGATGCCCAGGAGCAGATCTTTCATCCCTGCTAAAATAGTTACCTTACCAGCTTTCGTGGAGCCTGAGGGCAGGCTCACCCAACCCAGCCCTGCCCAGCCCATTCCCCTACCTGCCTCTGCTGTGGTGGAGAACAAGGACTCATCTAGAAGTTCCAGGCCCTTGCCCACCACCCAGGGTATCTGAGTCTTTCTCTTGAGGGGCTAGAGCCCATCACAGGACCCAAAAACAGCACTGTAGCTTGGTCCTCTGGCAAGTGCCACCTATTGACAGGGAGGTCAATTTCACAGCCCTTTATAGTATTTGCTGATTCAGTCATATAGAGTGTGGTTAATTACTTGCAAACACCACATACTGTCTCTGAGATTAAATGTGGCATGTCAATACAATTCACACTGCTAAGAATAACACAAGGTTAGATGAACAGAAAGTATTCCAAAGACTTCCATTCTCCTTCATCAAAGAGAGACAAGGAATATGCCCACACACATAGCTCACCACTGCTACAGGCTACAAACAACTAGCAAGTGAGAAAAACTACCATACTAAGAATCCCTATAACCAAGGTATTCATCCACAACCTAGATCACCATTAAAGTACCCACAAGCAAAGCCAAAGGGAATAATAAATGAATTTATGGGAATAAATCAGTGAAAAAACCCTGGACATATAAAAAATCAGAATAAAAGGACATCCTCAAAAGTAAACACCAGCTCTCTAGTAATGGATATGAACCAAAATAAAAATATTGAAATGACAGATAAAGAATTCCAAATATAGATTGTAAGAAAGGTCAATGAAATCCAAGAGAAAATAGAAAAACAAACCAGAAAAACAATCAGGAAATGATTGGAAAATTTAAAGAGATAAGAGATTAACATATTTAAAAAAATAGAACTTCCAGAAATGAAAAATTCTTTTAAGAAAATACAAAACACAGTGGAAAGTTTTAAGAATACAGTAGAATAGGCAGAAGAAAGAATCTTAGAGATTAAAAACAATTCCATCAAATTATTTCAGTCAGTCAAAAAAACAGAATTAAGAGGAATGAACAACACCTACAGCCAAATATAAAAATCATAGGCACCCTGATGGACGAGGGCTGGAAAACCTATTGGAAGGATTAATTGAGGAAAATTCCCTTGTCTTGCCAGAGATACAGACATTCAGGTATAAGAAACTGAACAAACACCTGAGAGATTCATTGCAAAGAAGCAATCATTAAGATGTACAGTCATCAGACTAGCCAAAGTCAGCACAAAGTCATGAAGTAGGAAGTACTGTGAGCTGAGGTGAAAATATAACTTACAAAGGAAAACCCATCGGGCTAACTCCAGACTGCTCAAATTGAGATATTACAAGCCAGAAGGGATTGGGGCCCTCTCATCAGTCTTCTTAAACAAAACATCTGTCAGCCTAGAATTTTGTGTCCTACAAAACCAAGTTTTATATATGAAGGAGAATAAAGACTTTTCCAATCCAGTAAACACTAGGGGAATTTGTCAAGAATTACTCAGGAAATACTCAGAAGCAAATTATACATGGATCAGCACAATAGACACCCACCAGTGTAAAACCACTCAAAAGCTAAAGCTCAGAGCACATATAAAACAATAGCACAAGAGGTAAAACATAGCAATGAGGTACTACCAAACAGGATGAATAAAAAAGCATCCCACATATCAATTCAATTAATTAGCATAAATGGTCTGAATGCCCACTCAAAAGACTGGCTGAATGGAGGGAAAAAAAATCAAAACCTAAATATCTGCTGTCTCTGGGAAACACATCTAACCCACAAAGACTCATATAGATTCAAGGTGAAGGGATGACAAAAACATTCCATGCAAATGGAAAGCAGATATAGCCATTCTCAGATCAGATAAAATTGACATTAAATTTGAAATAGTAATGAAAGACACAGATGATCATTATATAATGGAGCAATTCAACAAGAAGATATAAGAATCTTAAATAGCTCTGCGCCTAACACAGGGGTACCCCGATTTATAAAGCAAGCCCTGCTAGATCTAAGCAAAGAGATAAACAGCCACACCATAATTGCAAGGACTTCAATATCCCACTGACAGAACTGGACAGATCATCCAAGCAGAAAATAAATAAACATTGGACTTAAATGGGACTGCAGAATAAACAGGCCTAATGGACATCTACAGAGCATTTTACCCCAAAATAGCTGAATATGCAGTCTTCTCATCAGCACGTGGAACATGCTCCAAGATTGATCACATCTTAGGCCATATCTCAACAAATGCAAAAAAAAAAATTGAAATAATAACATGAATCTTCTCAGACAACAGTGGAATAAAACTAGAAAACAACTCTAAGAGAAACACTCAATTTCACATAAAGTCACGGAAATTAAACAACCTACTACTGAATAATTAGTAGGTCAATAATGAAATTAAGATGAAAACCAAAAGATTCCTCAAAACTAAACAAAAAATGAGACACAAGCTATCAAAATCTATGGGATTCATCAAAAGCAGTCCTAAGGAGAAAATTCATATTCTTAATTGCCAACATCAAAAAGACTGAAAGATTATAAATTAACAATCTCATGACCTGTCTCAAAGAACTAGAAAAGAAAGAGAAAATCTAACCCAAATCTAGCAGAAGAAAAGAAAAAACTAAGGTCAGAGCAGACTAAATAAAATGAAAAACAACAACAAAAGTAATACAAAGGACCAATGGAAAAAAGTTGGTTCTTTGAAAGATAAACAAAATTGATAGATCTCTTTCTAGATTAGCCAGGAATAGAAGAGAAAGGAGCCAAAAAGCCAATCAGAAATGAAAAAGGCCGGGCATAGTGGCTCATCCCTGTAATTCTAACATTCTGGGAGGCTGATGTGGGTGGATTGCTTGAGCTCAGGGGTTTCAGACTAGCCTGAGCAAGCGGAAGACTCTGTCTCTACTAAAAATAGAAAAACTAGCTGGCATTGTGGCAGGTGTCTATAGACCCAGCTGATCAAGAGGTTGAGGCAAGAGGATTGCTTGAGCCCAAGAGTTTGAGGTTGCTGTGAGCTATGATGCCACAGTACTCTACTCAGGGCAACAGAGTGGGACTCTGTCTCAATAAAAGAAAAAAAGAAAGAAAGAGAGAAAAAGGAAAAGGAAAAAGGAGCTATTACAACTGATGCCACGGAAATACAAAATATTATCAGTGGTCATATGAAAATCTCTAAGCACATAAACTTTAAAATTTAGAGAATATTGAAAAAATCTGGGAAACATACAACCTCCTGTGACTCAGTTAGGAAGAAATAGAACTCCTGAACAGATTAATAATGAGCAAAGCATTTGAAGCAATAACAAAACAAATCTTAAAACCACAACAAAAAAGCCCTGGATCTGATGTATTCACAGCCAAATTTTACCAAACCTACAAAGAAGACCTGGTACCCATATAGCAGAAATTATTCCATAACATCAAGAAGGAAGGAATCTTCCACAACTCATTCTATGAGTCACCTTGATACCAGTGTCACCTTGATACAAAGCCAGTAAAGGACAAAACAAAAAAAGAAAATTATAGACTAAGAAAAATTGTTCTAGATATTGGCCAACACAAAAAAATTATAGATGTGGGCGGTGCCTGTGACTCAAAGGAGTAGGGCACCAACCCCATATGCCGAAGGTGGCAGGTTCAAACCCAGCCCCAGCCAAAACACACACACACACACACACACACACACACACACAGAATATATATATATGCAAAACTTCTTAATAAAATATCAAACTGAATTCAACAACACATCAAAATTAATTCACAACCAAGTGAGCGTCATCCCAGAGATGCAAGAATAATTCAACATATGTAAATCAATGAACACCACATAAATAGAAGCAAAAACGAAGACCATATATTCATCCTTCAATAGATGCATAAAAAGCATTTGACAAAATTCAACCTCTTTTCACAATAAAAACCCTCAACAAACTAGGCATAGAAAGAACTTATCTCAAAATTTAAAAAGCCATATATGACAAACCCACAGCCAACATTATACTGAATGGGGAAAAGTTGAAAGCATTCGCACTAGGAATAACTGGGATAAGACAAGGGTTTCAACAATCACTATGTCCACAACATTCAGCATAGTGCTGGAAGTCATAGCCAGAGCAAATGAGGCAAGAAAAAAAAAAAAAAAAGTGTGCATACATCAGAAAAGAGGAGGTTAAACTATGACTTTCTGCTGATGATATGATCTTTTGTTTTTGTTTGTTTGTTTTTGAGACAGAGTCTTGCTCAGTCACCCAGACTAGAATGTCATAGCCTCAGCCTACCTAACAGCAACCTCCAACTCCTGGGCTCAAGCAATTCTCTACCTCAGCTTCCCTAGTAGGTATGACTACAGGTGTGTGCCACCATATCTAATATCTAATTTTTCTTTTCTTTTTTTTTTTTTTTTTTTTTTTTTGCAGTTTTTAGTCAAGGCTGGGTTTGAACCTGCCACCTCCTGTATATGGGGCCGATACCCTACTCCTTTGAGCCACAGGCACTGCCCTAATTTTTCTATTTTTAATAGAGATGGGGGTCTTGCTTTGCTCAAACTACTCTTGAACTCTTTTTTTATTATTATTAAATCATAGCTGTGTACATTAATGCGATCATGGGGCACCATACACTGGCTTAATAGACCATTTGACACATTTTCATCACATTGGTTAACATAGCCTTCCTGGCATTTTCTTAGTTATTGTGTTAAGACATTTATATTCTACATTTACTAAGTTTCACATGTACCCTTGTAAGATGCACCGCAGGTGTAATCCCACCAATCTCCTTCCCTACGCCCTTGACCTCAAGTGATCCTCCTACCTTTGCCTCCCAGGATGCTACAATTACAGGTGTGAGCCACTATGCTTGGCTGCTGATGACATAATCTTATATATAGAAAACCCCAAAGACTCCACCAAGAAAATCCTAGAATTGATAAATAAATTCAGCAAGTTTCAGGTTATAAAATCAATGTACAAAAATCAGTAGCATTCTTGTATACCACCAACAGTCAAGTTGAGAGTCAAATCAAAGACTTAATACCATTCACAATAACTACAAAGAAAATAAAATACCTAGGCATATACTTAACCAAGGAGGTGAAAGTTCTCCACAAAGAGAGCTGCTAAACACCAAGGAAAGAAATCACAGGTGACACCAAAAAATGAAAAAAACATATCATGCTCAAGGATCAGTGGAATCAACATTGTTAAAATGTCCACAAAACCGGAAGTGATTTACATATTCAGTGCAATCCCCATCAAAATACCAATGTCATATTTCACAGATCTGGAAAAATATATTTGTATGCTTCCTTTGGAATCAGAAAAGAGTCTCAATAGCCAAAGCAATCTTAAGCAAAAAGAGCAAAGCTGGAGGCATCACACTACCAGACTTCAAATTGCACTACAAGTCTTTAGTAACCCAAACAGCATGGTATTGGTAAATAAAACTAAGACACAGACCAATTTGGGACAGAACAAAGAACTCAGTTATAAAACCATCCATATGCAACCAACTGATGTTTGACAAAGCAGACAACAATATACACTGGGGAAAAGAAGCCCTATTCAATAAACGGTGCTGGAAAAGCACATGCAGAACACTAAAACAGGATTCTTATCTCTCATGAGTCACAAAAATTAATCCAAGATGGATAAAAGACTTAAATGTAAGTCATGGAACCATAACGATCTAGAGGCAAATGTACGAAAAATTCTTCTAGATATTGGCCAACACAAAAAAATATGTGATTAAGACCCCAATGGAAATCACAGTAACAACAATAACTAAATGTGGCTTTATTAAATTAGAAACTGCACAGAAAAGGACATAATCAACAGAGCTAATAGACAACTACAGAATGGGAGAAAATATTTGCAAGTTGTACATTTGATAAAGGGTTAATACCAAAATCTACAAAGAACTCCAGCAAATCAGCAAGAAAAAAATCAAACCACCCCATCAGAAAGTGCGCAAAAGACATGAACAGAAGCTTTTCAAAAGAATATAGACAAATGGTCAATGTATGAAATAATGCTCACCATCATGAATCATCAGGGAAATGCAAATTGAAACCACAATGGGATATCACCTTATTCCAGTTAGAATAGCTTTTATCAAGAAGTCCAAAAACAGGCTTGGCACCCGAAGCACAGTGGTTACAGCACCAGCCATCTACACCAAGGGTGGTGGATTTGAACCTGGCCCAGGCCAGCTAAACAACAATGACAACTGCAACAAAAATATAGCCGGGCATTGTGGCGGGTGCCTATAGTCCCAGCTACTTGGGAGGCTGAGGCAAGAGAATTGCTGAAGCCCAAGAGTTTGAGGTTGCTGTGAGCTGTGACGACACGGCACCCTACCAGGGGTGACATAGTAAGACTCTGTCTCAAAAAAAAAAAAAAAAAAAGTCCAAAAACAATAGATGCTAGCATGGATGTAGAAAGAAAGGAATGCTTACATACCATTGATGGAACTGCAAATTAGTACAGTCTTTATGGAAAACAGTATGGAGATTTCTCAAGGAACTAAAAGTAGACCTAACATTTGATCCAGCTATTCCACTACTAGGTATTTACACAAAGGTAAAGAAGTCCTTTTATCAAGAAGACACCTGCACTTGAATGTTTATTGCAACACAATTCACAATTGTAAAGATGCAGAATCAACCCAAGTGCCCATCAATTCATAGGCGGATTGACAAAATTTGGTACATAGAGACACACACACACACACACACACACACACACACACACACACACCATGAACTATTACTCAGTCCTGAAGAAGGATGAATTAATGCCTTTTGTAGCCATTTGGATGGAACTAGAAATCATAATCCTAAGTAAAGTATCCAAAGAATGAGAAAACAAACACCATATGTACTCACTACTAAATTGGAACTAACCAATGAACACATATGTGCACAGAGGGAAGTAAAACTCAATGGAAATCAATCAGGGAGGGAAGATTGGCAAAAACATATTGGTGGTACAATAAACATTATCTGGGTGATGGGCACATTTATAACCCTGACTCAAGCATCACAAAAGTGGTCCATGTAGCCAAAAGATAAAATAATTTTCCAGAGAGTGATTAAGTGAAATAAAAATAATAAACCAGAGTAAGGATATAGGAAATTATGAATAAATAAATGAAGGACAGAATTTATCAAATTTCTAATAAATGTAAACCACACAAACTTTTAAGTTATGTCCACTCAGGATTTTTCCCATCAGATTGTACACAAACAAGCAAGAAGAAGTTATCAAATATCTATCTTAGTTTGATAGAGCTGTCAAAATATCACAGACTGGGTGGCTGTAGTATGAAATTTATTGTCTCAGAGTTCTGGAGTTTAGAAGCCCAAGATCAAAGCATAAATAAGGTTCGTTCTTTCTGAGGACTGTGAGGGAAGGGAAGGACCACATTCTGAGGTCCTGGGGGTTAGAAATCTTGGAGGACACAATTCAACCTCTAACTAGTGTCCAAACAAAGTTTTCACCTTTCTATCAGTATCCACATATTATTCAAGCTTTACTACTTAAAGATTCTCTTAATTGCAGGTGCCTTGAGGTCAGAACACTGTTATTCTCCACACGTGTCTCTTGAGTCACTAGGACCATATCTGGCACGTAGAATATACTTCACAACTGCTAGACTGAATTCACTTTTGACCAAGAAAACTCAAGGCCAAGGGTGAAGTCATTTAACACAGGAAACTAAAAAAGATTTACAGCCTACAGCAATTCCTGGAACTCTCTGAGTCAAAGGAAATTATGTCTCCATGACACAGAATCTGACTCTGGATTTGTTAATTAGGGTATTTGCATGATGAGTGGAGACTTGTTTCTGAATAGTCATTGCCTTCCTCCTCTCCACTCAGTGGTCGCTGCTTCTGACCTCAGGATTATCTCTACAGCAACTACATGTGTCAAAGAGAGAGAAGGTTCATCTCTTGGCAGGAAAGAGGGGAGGGACCTTAAGATCCCCTCACCAGGATGTACTGGAGAGAAAGGGAAGGCCCACAGCTCAGCCTCTCAGGTACCAAATACAGCAGAAACAACAAAATAGCTTTCAACCAAGAGTCTCCTTGACTCAGCATCTCCTGCTTCTTCTCTTGTAGCTGCTCCGTAAAGGTCCCATCGTCCCACATCAGCAGGGCCCTCTGCCCTTGATTCCTGGACCAACTGTGAGAAGCTCAGTACCCAACCACCCAGAGAGAAGTTATCAGGCATGTGAGAGCTCTGGACTATTACCACTATCCTTCCACACACCCATTGACTCACTGAGGTCTACTGGGTGCCAGCATTGTACCCTAGAGTCTTCAGATACAGTAGCTTGATCTAGCCATCCTGGATTCTCTGCATGGACTATTCAGAGACACCCCTGAAGACATCCATCACTAAAAATGTTGAACGAAGATCTCAGCAAAGCTTTTGTCAATATGGGCAGCATTCTTGAAATCTAGCTGTTTAGTTATGAATGACAAGTTATATGGCTAAGCAGGAAAACGTTTCCACACTTGCCAACTGACAGTCTGCATCAGGTGGCCAGGCATCCAGATTGGGCACCAGGCAAAACCCTATCAATGACTTTGAGAAGATGACATCCACCAGAATGCAGATAATAATAAAGACAGACAAGGACCTTTTGTTCACACTGCTGTGAAAAGGCTACCGAAGAACCACAGTACATCTGAAAATGGTTTAAAGCAATTAAGGGCTTTTAGTAGTGTCTCTGAGGGAGAGACACAGAAGCGGCCAAGACTAAACCCTTGATTACAGGACTTTGGACCTTTGCTCCAGGAAGTTGGGCTAGAGCTGGAAGGGTGTAGCTTGCTCCACTGTCCTAATTAGATTGGTATTTCTCAAACGAGGAAGATATTTTCAGGGATCTGCAAGATCTGAGAAATTTTGGAAATTTGGCTTTTTTATTTTAATGACAACATAAAAATAATTCTTAGCTTGTTCTGAATCATCTGGATGACTACCTCAGAATACTTCACGAAATTTCAGTGCCTAAGGTTGTGCTTGTGAATGTTTTCACAACAAATAAAGTTCAAATGACGTCAAAGCCCACTGTATAAGAATTCTGAAATGACTTGAATGTAAAAAGCGATGGGAGAATTGAATCATCATATGGCAGATGGTAAATGTGGAAAACTGTATTTTCCAAAAGTGAGCTCAGTAGTATTTCTGATACCGTATGTTCTTCCAGGATCTTGTCACTGTCCTGTCAAGAGGTGGAGTCCATATTTCCTCCCCTTCAACCCAGAAGGGCCTTTGTGACTGTCTCAATAAATTGCATGGTAAAAGTGATGCCTTATAACATTTTAGGCTAGATTATAAAGAAGACAGAGCTGCTACCTGGCTCTTTCTGAACACTTATTTTTGAACACAGCTCAAAAATATGAGGAATCTCAGACCTCCTGGAAAGGCCACATGGAGAGATGTTCTGGCTTGGAAGACCAAGAGAATGTCCCAACCATCAGGCGGCATCAACTGCTAAACATGTGAGTAGCAGATTTTGAGCTGTGGGCCAAATATGGCCTGGTGCCTATTTTTATAAATAAAGTTGTTTTTCTTTATTAAATCATAACTGTGTACATTAATGCATGTATGGGGTACAATGTGCTGATTTGATAATACAATACAGAATGCTTACATTGAACTGATTAACATAACCATCATCTCACTTACTTGTTTCTTGTGGTAAGACATTTATATTCTATTCTTAATAGTTTTGAAATGTGCCATTGCATTATGTACATTAGGTGAGGTCCCCCCAAATACCGTTCCTCCTCCTAGCCTCTCCTCTCCCTCCTTTTTCCTCCTTTCTGGACTATAGTTATGTTTTACCATTCATATGAATGTGTAGGTGATTATATATTGGTTTCATAGTAGTATTGAGCACATTGGATACTTTTTCTTCCTTTCTTGAGATACTTCACTAAGAAGAATACATTCCAACACTATCCAGGTAAACATAAGAGATGTAAATTCTCCATCTTTTTATGGCTGCATAGTATTCCATGGTATACATATACCAAAATTTGTTAATCCATTCATAAGTTGATGGACACTTGGGCTACTTCCATGACTTGGCAATTATGAATTGGGCTGCAATAAACATTCTGGTGCAAATGTCTTTGTTGTAAAATGATTTTTGATCATCTGGGTATATACCTGGTAGAGGAATTGTAGGACCAAGATGTAGGTCTACTTTTGGTTCCTTAAGTAGTCCCCAAATTTCTTTCCAAAAACCCGTATTAGCTTGCATTCCCACTGGCAGTGAGAAATGTTTCCTTCTCTCCACATCCATGTCAACATCTGTAATTTTGTGATTTTGTGATGTGGGCTAATCTTACTGGAGTTAGGTGATATTTCAAAGTAGTTTTGATTTGCATTTCACTGATGATTAAAGATGATGAGCATTTTTTCATGTGTTTGTAGGCCATGTGCCTGTCTTCTTCAGAGAAGCTTCTGTTCAAGTCTCTCATCCACCAAGAAATGGGGTTATTTGTTCTTTTCTTATTAATCAGTTTGAGTTCAGACCTTTGTCGGAAACATAACCTGCAGAAATCTTCTCCCATTCTGAAGGCTGGCTGTTTGCTTGACTTACTGTGCTCTTGGCTGTGCAGAAGCTTTTTAGTTTGATCAGATCTCAATATATTGAGATCTCAATATATTGATCAGATCTCAATATATATTTTTGGTGTTGCTTCAATCGCGGGGGGGGGGAGGGGGAGCGTGGTCTATTGGAACACAACCATGCCCATTTACTTGTCTATGGCTGCTTTTGCATTTACACGGTCCACAAGCTGAAAGTAATTTATAATTTACTATCTGGTCCTTTATGGAGAAAGTTTACCAACCTCTGCATCAGATGATTCCAGCCCCCTTCTTTGAGCCACCCAAGCTAACATGTAGTGGAGTAGAGATCAGCTGCACCCACCAAGCTGTGCCCAAATCATACACTTGGGAGCCAAATATTCTTTTAAATCACTAAGTTTTGGGATATCTTGTTTCACAGCAATTGAATTAGTTCTATAGGCATGCTGAACTCAGGAGAACCTGGCCATAGCCTGTGATTTTGTATTCAGATTCTATTACTTGAAGCTTCTCTCTATATTTACTAACCTGCAGCAGTTCATTAGCAGCAAGTGTAGTAGATATTCACACCAAAGGATTTTGCTGTTCCCAATTCAAACAAAAATTAAATTAAGGCTCAACGCCTGTGGCTCAAGTGGCTAAGACCCCAGCCACATACATTGGCAGGTTCAAATCCAGCCCAGGCCCGCCAAACAACAATGACAGCTGCAACCAAAAAATAGCTGGGCACTGTGGCAGGTGCCTGTAGTCCCAGCTACTTGGGTGGCTGAGGCAGGAGAATTACTTGAGCCCAGGAGTTGGAAGTTGCTGTGAGGTGTGATGCCACAGCACTCTACACAGGGTGACAGCAGCTTGACACTCTGTCTCAAAAAAAAAAAAAAAAAAAATTAAATTAAATTAAATGCCCCCTTAATTCAGATTTCAATAATACCATAGTCCTAATCTTATCTCCAAGAAAAGATAATTTTATTTTTAATTTTTTTTTAAGACAGACTCTTACTATGTCGCCCTCAGTAGAGTGCTGTGGTATCACAGCTAACAGCAATCTCAAACTCTTGGGCTTCAGTGATTCTCTTGCCTCAGCCTCCCAAGTAGCTGGGGCTACAGGTGCCTGCCACAACACCTGACTAAGGAAAAGATAATTTTTTATCATTGTCTAGTAGCACCTCATTAAAATTAGCCTCCAAAAATTGCTTGCTGGCAGTGTTATGAATAAGGATATGGTCTGATTATTCTGCACTAGCATATGAAGTCAAACATTTTCTGTGACATACATGTAGAAAATACATAAGCAGTGTTAATTACTTTTTGTGCTAAAATAATTGAAGGCAAAATGCAAACACAAGTTAAATATTCAAATAGATCCAAAACTATTTCTATAATTAAACAACTTTGGGGTTTCGTTTTAGCAAAACATAGTCTCTCACATTAAATTGAATTATGTAAGATTTTGTGAATTTTTAGGTTGAGTTTGATAACTTGATTTTATAATTATACAAGCTATACATAGACCTATAAGCTTAGGATTTTACACCTACTTTTATGTGTGTATGTATGATGTGTGTGTGTGTGTGTGTGCAACATCAGAGTATTCAGTAGAGCAAGTCTGCAACATATAATTTTATTCATTTAAAAGACGCCTATACAAGATGCAAAAGAACAAATATTGTATGAGTCCTCTTATATAAGGCATCTAGAATTCACAGAGATAGCAACTAGAATAGTGGTTAACAGGGGCTGGCTGGAGAGCAGAATGGAGAGTTACTGTATAATGGGTATGGAATTTCAGTATGGCATGATAAAAAAGTTCTGGAGATGGATAGTGGTGATGGTTGTACAAGAACATGAATCTACTTATTGCCTCTGAAATTTACACTTAAAAATGATTAAAAGCTAAATTGTATGATATGGGTATTTTACCACCATTTTTAAAAATATTTTCAAATAAAAGAAATCCCAGCTCAGGCTAAAAGGAGCTGAGGTTCTTTCTAAAACTCTTTTTCTCAGGCCTAGCTGCTTAAGGCCTAGACCTCTCAGGTTTTAACAGTCCAATGGTGAAAAGAACCTCTTTGGGAAAGGAAACCAAATAATTTGTGCATAAGGAAAAGAGCATCTCTCGCTCAGACTCAGCAGTGGGCCACATACTCCGAGACCTTGGTCAGGGGCCGCTTTGCAGTCCCTTGCACGGAAGGAGAAAGTGATTTCAAAGAGGAGTAGGGAACTCTGACAGGAGAGGGTCCTTCACCTGGAATACAAAGATTTTAACACCCGTTGGCAACTAGAAGCTTCATCCTTAAAATATCTTTCTTGGAGGGGTTTTGTTTTGTCCCAGATGAGAACTCCTCCTTCTAAAAGAGAGGAATCTCTGAGCAACACTGGAGATGGAGGTAACCTTCCAACAGGAAAGGGGAGGCACAGTGAAGGAAATGGGGTACTTTGAAGGGACATTTGGAGGTAAGCACTGAAAAACCATGACAGCACCTATGTGCTGCTAGACTCTGCGCTTTATAATCTCCTTTAAGTTCTTTATATTTGTATATCTTTTAAATCTTCACAGTAATGCTAAATATTTTTACTTCCATTTTAGGAAAGAGAAAACTGAGCCCAGAGAGAGGCTCTAACTCGCTAAATTCTAACACAGCTCATAAGAAGGCAGGATGAGAACCCGGGTCTGTCTGAATGTACAATCTCTGGTCCTGACCTGTTCTGCCTGTTTGACTAATCTCAGCCTCCCTATGTCACGGCCTGTCATTTGCTTTGTAATGGTTCTGCCTCACTCCATATCAGCCACCTTAACAAAAAATATCTTCTTCACAGTCATTAAGGAGCCTTCAGGCTCTCTCTGGCTGATGTTAAGAATTTGGCAAATAATAAGGGACCCTGAAGAACTGGAGCCCAGTGGGAAAATGGTGAAACATACTCTGACCAACCACCCCTAGCTGGGCACTGGCAACAGCCATCCAGGACCCCTCATAGTGCCAAGATAGCCACCACACATCATCCAGGGAGCATGTAGAGGGGACTTCTTTCTTCAGAATGTTTAATTCACCATGCTGGGGAATCTAGAAACAAAGCAGCTTTATAACAAAACCAGCCATGCTAAACACTCTTGCTAGGAAAACAGCTCACAGCCCTTTCTAGCCACACTATTTGAAAATAGCTCTAAAAATAACTTCAGGAGCAACTTCTATTTTCCCATTCCCAGGAAAAGGTAAACAAGTAAAATCAAAGGCAGCTGCACCCGCAGCTCCTCTTCCTGTATTTGTTCCTTCACTAAGGGACAACCTGCTCCCCACCCACTCCTGTCCTTCCGCCCTCTGCGGTCCCTCCACCGACCCCACTCTTCTAAGAAACATCACTCACTCACATTGATTTCAGTAATTCTTTACACTTTAGTATGAATTAGTTTTCTGGTATGATACTGTTCCTTGGGCATTTTCTCAATTGGATTAATGTTCTCATGTAACCAAACTAAAGGGGTAGGTAGTGGAAGAAGACAGTGGAGGGTATGCTAAATGCCTTATATAGGCCATGGTGATTCCTCACCTGAGGAGATTATACACACTAAAAATGGAGTTCACACTTGTGGGTTTAGGCCACTAGATGGCAAGTATGCCCCTTCCCACTGTTGCACCTGGCCCTAGGCAACAGGCTGGTCCCTAGAGCCCTGTGATCAGTCTGTGGAGCACTTTGATCTCTTTTTGGTGCAAAAATCTTTGAGAAGCTCTTAAATACCCCTTTCATTACAGTGATCAACTCTTTATAATCTCCTTTTAACTTTACTGGAAATACTTACTAAATCATTCAGAGAAGCCAGGCACCATGGCTCATGTGGATAATCCCAGGATTATCCACAATTGGGGGACCCTGGGGGTGGTAGGATCACTTAAAGCCTGAAGTTCAAGATCAGCCTGAGCAACATAGTGAGACCTTGTCTCTACCAAAGAAATAAAGTAAAATAAACATATATGTGATCTATCTATCTATCTATATTAGCTGGACGTGGAGTTACACACCTACAGTCCCAGCTACTCAGATATTCGAAAGGCTGAGGCAGGAGGATTGCTGTAGCCCAGGAGTTTGAGGTCGCAGTGAGCTATGATGACACCACTATAACTCAGCCTGAGTGACAGAGCAAGACACTGTCACAAGAAAAAAAAAAAAAATTATTCAGAGAGGGGGCAGCACCTGTGGTTCAAAGGGGTAGGGCGCCGGCCCCATATGCTGGAGGTACTGGGTTCAAACCCAGCCCTGGCCAAAAACTGCAAAAAAATAAAAAAATAAAAAATCACTCGGAGAAATAGTAAAAGTGAAAAGAGAAAACTTTCATATCTCAGTCGGAGCTCCATCTGACCAAACATTTATCTAATATTCAGCAAGAGTTTTTGCTCTGCTTCTAGTCACCTTCCTTATGTTAAATACTTTGGGGAAACCTTGGTTGAGGGGCTCCTATTTAGATCTACTCACTGTTAGTGGCCTTTCCCTCAAGGACACCTGTCAGCAAACGCTAGTTAGAATACCCTTTCCTCCTTCCTCCTCCACCTGGAAAAGTCCTAGCTCCCAGGCTATCCTTCTGGGAAGGCTTTCTAAGTCCCTTCCCAAACCTCATCCCCAACCCTCTTGCTAAGTATGCTCAATACAGATATTTGCCATAAGTTTCTCTGAGAGTTAGTGCATTGTTCTGTTATTACTTGCCCGTGTGTGTCTTCCTCACTCAATAGTACATGTCTAGAAGACAAGAATGAGCTTTTATGTGTTTGTTTCTGACTTTCACAGTTCCCAGATGAGTGAGCTAGCAATTACTTCCTGGACAGCAGGTGGAGATTGCCATCATCTCTAAAAATCCCAGCTATCTTTTGTCTAGTCTAAGCAATTTCCTATTCTCTCTTTTGCCCTGTCCTAGAGCCTAAAGGCTGAACCACACAGTCAGCAGCACTGTGTGGGTGGGTAAAGTATAGGATGTCATTAGGTGAATATTTGAGGGTGTTGAAGTGTAGTGAGGTAGAAATACCTACATATCGGTGGGTTCCTCTTGAGCACTAATCAATTACCCTATCTCTTCTTGCATACGAAGAAATGTCATCTCTCTGGGAGAAGATAAAAAAGACCAAATGGATGGAGGTCATTTCCCATTTGTCTTAAAGGTCCCTGTCTTTCCAGCTACAAGAGAATTATGTCCATGGAAGAAAATATGAAGTCTAGGATATTTTCCTTCTGTTCAGCTTCCTTCAGAGTCTTGCTACTCCAAGTGTGGTCCTTGGGCCAATTAGCATCACCTAGGAACTTGTTAGAAATGCAGAATCTCAGCTGGGTTTGGGGGCTCATGCCTGTAATCCCAGCACTCTGGGAGGTCAAGGCAGGAGGATCCCTCAAGCTCAGGAGTTCAAGACCAATCTGAGCAAGAGCAAGAACCCCCTGCCTTTACTAAAAATAGAAAAACTAGCCAGACATCATGGTGGGTGCCTGTACTCCCAGCTACTCAGGATGCTGAGACAGGAGGATCACTTGAAACCAGGAGTCTGAGGTTGCTATGAGCTAGGTTAACACCATGGCACTCCAGCCTGGGCAACATAGTGATACTCTGTCTCAAAAAAAAAAAAAAAAGAAAGAAAGAAAGAAAGAAAAGAAAAAAGAAAAAGCAAAGAAAAGCAGAATCTCAGGTCCCACCCAGATCTGCTGAATCCAAATCTATGAATCTACATTTTTGGAAAATCCCCAGATGACTCACATCCCCATTACAGTGTGAGAAGATTGATCTAGAGCACACCTTGACACCACAATATTTCATGGTGGGTGTGGGGTCTCTATAAACTCCAGGGTGCTCTGTCTTGTCCAAAAAAGTCAGGGTCCCTTTGAGATTAGACAAAGTCTGCATGCTTTAGGTGTTCAACAGAAAGCCCGTTATTTGGCAATGTTGGGGCATTAAACAACCCTGACACTTCTTTAAGATATTGGGAATTAACCATTAAGCCCCAACTGATGAAAATCTGGACCCTAGACGAGGTGCCTCTTTCAGACTATCAGACGCTTCCTTTACATTAACCAGGGCATCAATCTCTAGAGTCACCTGGGATGTGTATAGACCAGATAAAGACCAAATGAAGGATTTCTCATAGGCTCTGCAGAGCTGCTGCACTCTGGGTGGGGTTTTCTTAGTAAATGCATCTGACAGTGTAAGAATGATCAAGCTAAGCTTGGGGGTCAGAGGGAGGAGTCATGTCACTGAGAAGGGCGTCTATACCCTGAGCTTACTTGAATGATATCCACAAAGTCTAAAAAGGCCCTGGAGGCTGGGCACAGTGGCTCATGCCTGTAATCCTAGCATTATGGAAGGCTGAGGTATGTGTATTGCTTGAGGTCAGGAGTTCGAGACCAGTTTGAACAAGAATGAGGCTCCATCATTTGTACACTTCCATCAGAGCTCTTGGGTGACCAAGTGCATTCTTGAGCTGTTTTATTTTATTTATTTTATCTTTCTGAGCAGTAAGTCTCAGCAGCAGGCTTAGAATATTCAGCAAACCATGCTGCAAACAGATATGCTGTCATCCAGGTGTTGTTATACCATTTGTAGAGCACTGGCAGAGTATATTTAGCATAATTCTAAAGTGCTCTAGGATTTTTGGAATTATAGTGAACATTGGCTTCAACTTAAAGTCACCAGCTGCATTAACCCCTAATAAGAAAGCCAACCTGTCCTTTGAAGCCAGGTATTGACTTTTCCTCTTTAGCAAGGAATGTCTTAGATGACATCAACATTCAATAGAAGGCTGCTTGGTCTCCACTGGGAATCTGTTATTTAGTATAGCCACCTTCATCAATTATCTTAGCTAGATCTTCTGGTTAACTTACTGCAGTGTCTCCGTCGCCACTTGAAGGGCAAGTGTTCACCTTGCCCTTCTACGGTATGGAGAGGGGTTCTTCCCTGGAACCTCATGAATCAACCTTTGCTAGCTTCAAACTTTTCTTCACCTGTCTCAGCCTTCACAGAATTGAAGAGTTTGGTCCTTGCTCTGGGAATGCAGTGGTTAGTTTGATCTTTTATCCACTGAAACTTTCTCCATATTAGCTGTAAGCCTGTTTTTCTGTCTTATCATTCATCTGTTTGCTGGAGTAGCACTTTTAATTTCCTTTAAGAACTTTTCCTTTGCATTCACAACTTAGCTAACTGGCACAAGAGGCTTTGCTTTTAGCCTATCACAGCTTTCAACATGCTTTCCTCACTAAGCTTAGTCATTTCTAGCGGGTGATTTAAAGTAAGAGACATTTGACTCTTTCATTTGAACACTTAGAGACTATTATAGAGTTATTAATTGTCTTGATTTCAATATTATTGTGTACCAGGGAGCAGGGAGGCCTGAGAAGAGGGAGATGGAGAAACAGCTGCTGGACGGAGCAGTCAGAACACACACAATATTGACTGATTAAGGTCGCCATCTTATATAGCGTGATTCATAGTGTCCCAAAACAATCACAACAGTAACACTGATTACTAATAGTAATAAGATTACTAATCACCGATCACCATAACAGGGATAATAACAACAAAATGTTTGAAATATCATGAGAATTACCAAAATGTGACATAGAGACATAAAGTGAGAATATGCTTGTTTGATGTGGGGTTGCCACAAATCTCCTATTTGTAAAAAGCACAATATCTACAAAGTGCAATAAAATAAAGTATGCCTATACACATATATAAAATGTATATTAAATGTATATATATGTACATATTTTTAAAATAGAAAATGTGGTAACAATTTAATAACATTTTTATATTTATAATATTTGCTAACTTTGTGGTAAAAGTTGAACAGTATATTTGTTATTACACTGTTACCACAGACATTACCCATAACCCCTTCACCTAAATACAGCTATTTTTATCTCTCTGTCCTTCCTGTGTGCCTTAAGATGACAAATAAACACATCTGAATATAACCCATGTTGCCCCAGGCCACACCTGTCTGAAATAAAAAGAAAGGTCATAGTAATGGTAAAAAAGGGATTTCTCTGACTGCACTGTCACCTTGAACTGTGGAAAATCTGACCCCTCTCAAATCCCACTCAACTATTTCTGGGAGTCCTGAAGCTGGACATCGCCAAACAAGGTTTTTCAATCACAAGGCCACCTCTACTATTCCTCTCCTCCCTGTCCTGGGAGCTGTGGTGTTACCTGCATGTCTCTACACCCAAACTGGAACTTCTTTCCCAATATCTCCACCACATTGGTAACCGCTGAAGCTACGGCACCGGGAATAGATGTAGAGTCATCTCAAGGATTGTCCTTTCCCTTAAATCTCAGCCTGAGGACTATCAGTGTCTTAGAGTTTTCTGAGACTCCAACGTGAGCCCTGGGTACTGGTCTAAAGGACAAGCTGAGTAAATGATAAGGTGTGACACTCAGAATCACACAGCGAGACACACTCTTGAGCAGACCCAAGGTGATGTGCAGACACCAGTGCCAGAGAAGTGGCTCCACATCCCACAAAGCCCAGCAAGACTCTGGCAATGGACAGTGGTGTTCGTCTGGGAAAGAATCTTCAAAATGCTTCAATTATTAATTGTTTAAAATTCATAATACTCTGCTTTAATGATTAGTGATAACAAATAGTCTTGCACCTCACAATCTAAAATCACCGTTAAGAACTGGAAAGTTGAGTGTTTTTTACTATAGGAATTTGAAAGATTAAAATCGCTGGGCTAAGATTCAGAGAAGTCTTCATCAGTGCAGAGGGTATGAACCTGGTTTTGAGAGATCAGTAAAATTGACATGGATAGGAAGAGTAGGGAAAGCTTTTCAGGTGAAGAAGGCGGTATGAACATTGGCCCAACACAGAGAAAGCCTGAGACCTGCTCAGGGGCCCATTTAGCTGGAAATGCAAACTCAGGGAGGAAAATCGTGGGGGAAGCAGCTAGGTATGGGGCCGCCATGTTGGAGAGAAATCTTTATGCCAGTTCAGGAGTATAGATTTTTACCAAAGGCACACAGATACATTGAAAGGTTTTGAGCATGTGAATGACATGATGTCATTGACATTTTAAAGAAAATTGTCCTAGCTTGGCACCCGTAGCTCAGTGCTTATGATAGAACCACGCTGAGGCTGGCAGGTTCGAACTCCGCCTAGGCCTGCTAAACAACGATGACAACTGCAACAATAAAAATAGCCAAGCTTTGTGGCAGGCAGCTATAGTCCCAGCTACTTGGTAGGCTGAGGCAAGAGAATCACTTGAGCTCAAGAATTTGAGGTTGCTGTGAGCTGTGACATCACAGAAAGAAAAAGAAAAGAAAAGAGAAAATTGTCTTGGTGTTTGTACTCAGAAAATAAAAAAAAAAAAATTCAAAGCAGATAAAGGGAAATACACTTCATTGTATATTTAGTATATTTGAATTTTTTTGAATCTTGCTCTAACTTGCTTATTTAAACATATAATAGTTAATGTTAGTAAATGTTTAATTCAATGTGTGTTATTCTAACCATTCTTTTTATTTCTGATGGCAAAAAATATATAACTGAATGGAAAAGTATTCTTTATTACTCATGCTTTAGGAAGTTTAGCTGCTTAAAACATCAGACTGTATGGGTACAGGTGATTGCACTAATGTGATCATGGTATCTCCCCTGCCAGGTAAGTATTGTGATTGCACTAATGTACACAGCTATGATTTAACAATAAAAAAAAACATCAGACTGTATCTAATTATCTATATTAGAAAAGAGTGACAATATTCTAGTGACAATAAGAGATTGAAAAGATGGCAGGAATTCTGAATCTAACTGTTGGTTAGAAAACCAAGAGTTTCCAATGTGAAAGGTATATATATTCAGATGACTTAACAAATATTGTCTTCCTCAAATGGCTAATAAACATATGAAAAAATGCTCATCATCCCTAATTATTAGAGAAATGCAAATCAAAACCACCCTGAGATACCATCTAACCCCAGGAAGAATGACCCACATCACAAAATCTCTAAACTGCAGATGCTGGCGTGGATGTGGAGAGAAGGGAACACTTTTACACTGCTGGTGGGACTGTAAACTAATACAACTTTTTTGGAAGGAAGTACGGAGAAATCTCAAAGCACTCAAGCTAGACCTCCCATTTGATCCTGCAATCCCATTACTAGGCATCTACCCAGAAGGAAAAAAATCCTTTATCATAGGGACACTTGCACTAGACTGTTTATTGCAGCTCAATTTACAATCGCCAAAATGTGGAAACAGCCTAAATGCCTACCAACCCAGGAATGGATTAACAAGCTGTGGTATATGTAGACCATGGAATATTATTCAGCCATTAAAAAAATGGAGACTTTACATCCTTTGTATTAACCTGGATGGAAGTGGAACACATTATTCTTAGTAAAGCATCACAAGAATGGAGAAGCATGAATCCCATGTACTCAATTTTGATAGGAGGAGTTAAGGACACGGTGGGGGTGGGAAAAGGGGAGAGCAGAGAGAGAAAGAAGGAGGGAGGGGTAGGGAAAGGAAGAGGAGAGAGAGGGAAGGAGGGAGGGGGGTGTAGCCTTCATGTGTGCCACACCTTTTGGGGGCAATACATGATTGTAAGAGGGACTTTACCTAACAAATGCAATCAGTGTAACCTGATTTCTTGTACCCTCAATGAATCCCCAACAATAAAAAAATAATAATAATAATAAAAATTGTCTTCCTCCCTAATGTGTCTATTTTTTCCTTTTAAAAAAATTAGTGATCTTATTTAAAGTGCTTACATTGATATTACACTTTTGGTTTGGTTTGGAGTAGTTTGGGGGGTTTTTTGTTTTGTTTTGCTTTATTTGTCAAAAATGTTACAAGAATAAATTAAATTTTTTATTTTTATTTTGACTTCTATATTCAAAGAACAACCTATCTATGAGTCTGGGTGTGTCTTGCTTTCCACCATAAAAACTGAAGATCAGATTTTCACTTTCCAAGTTTCTTTGTCCTTGGCATGGAAAAGTATGCCAACCTCAGTCACAAGTGTGAATTCCCCAGATGTTGGAGCAGAGACTATTATCATAAAGAGGCAAGTTTACCTTTTGCTGACAGGTGAAGGCAGAAAAGACAATAACATTGAGTTTTCAGGTTAGCAGCTATGGTGTCCAGAATTAAAGTATAGGTAGGAATGTGAGCTGTGGTGGCCAGGGTTTAGTGGCAGCAATGGCTAAGGATTAATGGCAGCAAAAGCAGCATCCTTACCAGAGTCATTCCAGGAGTGGTTTGAAAGCTCCTACTTACTGCCTTTCTTCCAAACCTGGTTTTGCAGACTGCCCGGTGGTTTTGTGAGTTCCCAATATTCATTCAACAAATTCCTCTTTTGTTTAAATCAGGGTCCATCAGTTGTATTGCTTGCAAGAACCTTGGCTGATACAGGTTGATTATAAAAAATAAAAATATAAACAAGGCAAAAAGTAGAATCACCTCATTACTCAGATAACATTTAACATTTTGTTTATGTGGTCTTTAAGAATTTACTTTATATATCTGTATATATTAAAATAGACAACACATGCACACAGTCTACATTAAAACACACAACATACACACATATACACACTCACAATTAGTTAGGATGCTTTTAGATGCAAGTAATAGAAAACCAACTCATATTATCTATAACAGTGGTTCTCAACCTGTGGGTCGTGACCCCTTTTTAACAATGAAAATAGATTGCGGCATTAGGAAGGTTGAGAACCACTGATCTATAACATGGTGGCTGTTCATGGCATCCTGACCTTTGACCTTACATAGGCCTTATAGACTGCAGAGTACAGACTGACCTCCTAGCCACCTTTAAATCCTGGCTTGCCTCACCCTACGTCGAGTCTACCAATATCACTTCAGAGAACCAGGAGGTCCTGGCTCGCCACTAACCACAGTGACTGCCTCCTGACTGTAGAGCAGCATAGGCCCATCCATAAGAGGGCCCCAAGAGGCTCTGGAAGAACCCCACCATGGGATGCTTCCTAGACCACATAATCCGGATCTATGACATATCTACTCTGGTCCTCTTCCCTGGTCTCTCTACAACCCCTTCTGCCTACATCTAAGAGTCTCTCTTGGATCTTCACTCTCATACTTGTCCTTTCTTGAGCTTTACATCTTCTGTGGTTGTCGGTGAAATCCGGCCTTGAACCACCTTTAATTCCACCCTGTCCTCACAGGCATTTCTATCTTTAATTGTTCCATTGCCTTACTTCAGCCAGCTCCTGATTTATGTGTTGGCGTTTCAACATGCCCCTATTGGACTCAGGTCAGGATTTGTGATCCCTAAGCCTAGTGCCAAGAATTGGATCAAAGTGCCATTTCTGTTTGCACAAATGGGTATCTTAGAATTCTGGAAAACCTAGGAAAAGGAAGTAGCAGAAAAAGGACCAAAATCTGTGTATTATATCAGCAGAGGCAATCTGAAAGATTATGGGCCAATTTTTCTTTTCTCTTTGCAGTTTTTTTAAATTTTTAAATAGTGTAATAATTTTGACAACATGAAAACCATTGAGAGCTCAATAGGGCTTACCCATATTAATAAATCCATATTAGAATAATAGTTTCAAAGTATATCTTAAATTCAACTGACCTTGGAATGCTTTTGTTGTTATCTTTGTTTCTTTGTCTTGCCCTTTAAAGGAGGTGACATCAATTGTTCCAACTGGTACAAGAGAAATTAAAAAATTAATAGGTCAAAACGTCTTCCAGTTATTGGGAGCTGCTACTAATTGCAGAGCCTCAAAGCTAAGGGTGCCTTTGTTTTACCAGGAGGCTTAAAAAGAGACTAACTGCATAAAGGTAAGCACTGACATCTCCCCTACCCCCAGGCTGATTGCCCTTGAGTTTGGGAAGAGGAGGAAGGGACACAGGATAAGCAATACCTAATGTTCACCTAAACCTCCCATCCACCCCATGTCTTCAGGGAACTCTACCACATACTCCAGTGTCTCATGGGAGATATGGGGAGGCAGAGAGGGGAAAGAGGATATCACCCTTCACCCCCCAAAAGAAGTTAAGCTCCACATTGGGAATGACACAGGGGCACAGGGAGAAAAGAACTACCAAAAATGAGATGCAAATGAGACATCAGAAGCAAGAGCTAGAGTCAAGTGACCATGACAATGTGGGCTGCCCGACCTTTCTCCCAGTGGTAGAGGGCTGCACTGTCTCTTCTTAATGCAAGTGGGTAAGGGGCTTTATACTTCTGAAATTTTGAAGGATAAAGTCACTTCTGACATCTGGGTTTAGGCACCTTTTCCAATCTACTTTATTTTTCAGAAGCCTGTTATTATCTCCATCTGCACTTTGTTACAGTAGAAGGAATCACCTACCCAACAGAGGAAAACACATTTAGGGAACTTATCATGCAGAGTTAAGTTTTTTGGAACTATACGAGTACATTGGTCACCAGGGGCCCACTGCCACTAATGCCAAATGATGTTGCCTAAGAAACCTACATATTTATATTGTACAAGTAACTTAAACATGACCATCTACCTATAACATCCAAAAGACAGAAAATAGGAACTAATGTGCACACCTAACTCCAGAAGTGAGTGAATGAATGTGTCACAGATAAGGAATGAATGAGTGAATAAACAAACCTACCTTTCACAAAATCCTTTCCAAGAATAGGTCTCTTTTGAAAAGTGTTTCCTTCTTAGGCTGGGCCTGGTGGCTCATGCCTGTAATCCTAGCCCTCTCAGAGGCCAAGACAGGCAGATTGTTTGAGTTCAGGAGTTTGAGACCAGCCTGAGCAAGAGCAAGCCCTTGTCTTTACTAAAAATAGAAAAACTGAGCCAAGAGGATTGCTTTAGCCCAAGAATTTGAGGTTGCCAGGAGCTATGATGCCACAACATTCTACCCAGGTCTACGGAGTGAGATTCTGCCGCTAAATAAATAAATAAATAAATAAATATATATATATATATGTATAGCAAGAAGGAAATGTATATGTGTATATATATATACACATTTCCTTCTTTATCTAATTGAGAAAAATAAGCTTCTCTAACCTGATCTGATCTTCAAATTCTGTTTATATCCATTTCCATTTCAATTGTTTACCCAATATGATCTCATAGCTCCTGGGACAAATGCCAAGGAAAGGAGATATGCTTTCAGCTAAATTTAATGTAGGAGTCATAGAATCTACATCATTATTATATTATTATTATTATGTTATTTCATTCCTTTTCCTGGCTGAGTAGTACTCTGTCACATGTATATACACCACATTTTCTTTATCCATTCATGAACTGATGAGCACTTACATGGCTACATCTTTGCTACTGTGAATTGTGTTGTGATAAACAGTCAAGTGCAGGTATCTTTTTAATAAAATGACTTATTCAGCAATGGGATTGCTGGATTGAATAGTAAGTCTACATTCATTTCTTTGAGAACTCTCCATACTGTTATCCATAGAGTTTGTACTAATTTATAGTCCTACCAATAGTACATAAGTGTTCCTTTCTCTCTGCATTAACACCTACATCTACCGTTTTTTGATTTTTTTAATTATGGCCATTCTGACAGGTGTAAGGTGGTATCTCATTGTGATTTTAATTTTAATTTTCTTGATGATCAGTGATGTTGAATATTTTTTTCATATTTTTGTTAGCCTTTTGTCCATTTTCTTTTGAAAAGTTTCTGTTCATGTCTTTTCCCTTCTTATTTAATGGGTTTGTTTGCTTTTCTTGCTTGTTTGAGCCTTTGTAGTTCTGGATATTAGTCATTTATTGGCTGCATAGTTTGCAAATATTTTCTCACATTCTGTAGGCTGTTTATTTACTCTGTTGATTATTTCTTTTGCCATGCAAAAGCCTTTTAATTTAACTGTCTCATCAAAAATACAGATTAAAAAAATTCTAAAGTTTATTCGAAACAAAAAAAGAGCCCAAATACAGAAAACAATCTTAAGTAAAAAGAACAAATCTGGAAGCATCATATTAACTGACTTCAAGTAATGCTGCAAGGCTATAGTAACCCAAACAGGATGGTACTGATATAAAAGTAGAGACATAGACCAACGGAGAATAGAGATCCCAGAAATAAAACTACATACCTACAACTGACTTATCTTTGACAAAGCAGCCCACAACATACACTAGGGAAAGGAAGCCCTATTCAATAAATGGTGCTGAGAAAACTATTAAAAGATAGCCACATGCAGAAGAATAAAACAGGACCCCTGTCTTTTGCCCTATACAACAATTAATTCAAAACAGATAAAAGACTTAATGTAAGGCATGAAACCATAAAAATTCTAAAATAGAAAGTAGGAAAAAACTCCTCTAGACATTAGCCTAGGCAAAGAATCTTTCTTTTTGATTATTTCCTATGAATTCCTGCCAGTCTGCCCAGACGCTATCAGCTGCAGGTTTGCATGTCCCTAATGTACATGTTCCTGAGGTGATATTGATCAAGGAAGTTATCCCAAATCTACCAGCTAATGGGGCCCGGACATAATCTTAACATCTCAGGGGAACCTTGGCAACATAAGTGCCACTATGCTAACGCATATCCCCCAACACACCATGTTTGTCCAGCTGTACTTGACCTCCTCCTGCTTGCCCAGAGTTTTGTCCCAAATTCTGGTCCATTCAGCCACTTCTTTGCATGGATCTCAGTAGCCATTTCCCTCCCTCTTTTTTTTTTTTTTTTTTTTTTTTTCCTGCCTACACCTCCAAACTCAGGCTTGGCAGGGATTTGAATGAACAGAACTTTGAAAATTATTCTCCTATCTCTTCCTTACTATAACTGCTAGCATTGCCTGGAAACAGTTCTCGTATCAGCCTGGAAGTCAGCAACAGTCTCGAAATGATATCCCTGTTAAATAGGCCTATGAGGTGTACATGGGACTGGGCATATGGATTCAAAGTCAGGTAGTTGCCATCTATAGCAATTTCTTAGTTGGAGACCATCTGTTCATTCTCGGCAGGTGTGGTGGCTGGGTTTCCACACTTGGGAAAATATAGATAAGAACTAGACCTTACTTAATTGGGCTGGAGTTTAAGAGGTGTCTCCAATTCTAACAGGCTACTGGCTTGCCAGACAGGAAAACTCAAATAGGAACTTGTTTCCATAGACGGGCTCTACATAGCGTAAGGGAAAAAAATCATAGAGCTTTTCAAACTGTAGGTCTCCATGAACTAGTGATTTTGAAATCAGTTTAGGGGGTCTCTACAAATATTTTTCAATAAAATTAAGAAAATAGAATGCATGAAACTACATTGAATGTATTAAGGAGAAGTATGTTTATGAAACTTTTGCTTTAGCTGAAAATGCGTGTGTATGCGTTGTCTCCAAGACAACATGTGAGACACAAGAGAAACTTCAGGATGGAGAGAGAGAGAGAGAGATTCACGTTCATTTTCAGTCTGAAGTTTCTTATCACATGCAAAAGATAAAAACATAAGCAAGAGAAAAATACTTGCAACAAATCTAATAGACAAAAGCTCAATATTCAGAATATACCAAATCCTACAAGATAACCACAGTTGCATGAAGATATATATGTTGTTTATTACAGCACTATTTGTGATAGCACCAATTGGAAATGATTCAAATGTCTTTTAATAAGAAGCAAATAAACTATGCTGCTAAAAAGAACAAGAAAGAGCTATAGGTAACAACATGAAGAGATTTTAAAAATGTATCATTCATTGAGGAAGCAAGTTCTATAATGATATATATGTTACAATATCACTTTTCTATAAATGAGAACTTACTTATTTAATAAATATTTGTTGACTACTTACAAAGTGCTGGACATTATTATAGCTGTTAGGGATCCAGCAAGGAATAAAACTGACAGAATCCCTAACTCTACAGGTTTTATATTCTAATAGTGGAGACTGTAAACAAATTAAATAAGTTTTGTAGCATAGAGGTAAAAGGTACAGTGGAGAAAAATCAGAGAGGGAGATAAGGGTTGCCATTTTATTTTATTGGGTTTAAATTAGTTTTTTTGAGGCAGAGTCTTTCTCTTTCTCCTGGGCTAGAGTACAGTGCCATCAGCATAGCTCACTGCAACCTCCAACTCTTGGGGTCAAGTCATCCTCCTGCCTCAGCCTCCCTCCTGAGTAGTTGGGACTATAGGTGCACACCACAGTGCCTGGCTGATTTTTTTTCTTTTTTGTAGAGACATGATCTGGCTCTTGTCCAGGCTGGTATCAAACTCTTGGCCTCAAGCAATCCTCCTGCTTCAGAGTCCCCAAATACCAGGATTATAAGCAGAAGCAGCACATCTGATCAAGGGTGCTATTTTAAATGAAGTGATGGGAGAAACAATCTGTAGAAAATGACCTTTGAGAAGAGACTTGAAAGAGGAGAGAAAGGGAAAGAAAGAACAGCAAAATCAACGGTTCTGAGCAAGGAGCATGCCTGGATTGTTCAGGAAGAACTAAGGCCAGTGTGACTGGAATAGAAGGACCAGAATGAACATCAGTTTTTTATTTTTATAAATTGAGAAACATACGCATGCACATACTTAACAAATACTTAGACTCCCTGAGCAAGTAGGCATGGCTATGATTAAATAGTTCACATAGGAAGAAATATAGAACCAGGAGCCACTGGCTCAGACCTATAATCCCAGTGTTACGGGAGGACAGAAGGGGTATCCCTTGAGACCAGGGGATCAAGACCAGCCTGGTTAATATAATGAGATCCCCATCTCTACAAAAAAATGTTTAAAAATCAGACAGGCATGGTAACACGTGCCTATAGTCTTAGCTACTCAGGAGGCTGAGGCTGGAGGATCACTCGAACCTAGGAGCTCACAGCTATAGTGAACTATGATTGCACCACCACATTCTAGCTTGAGCAACAGAACAAGACCTTATCTCAAAAACTAGAAGAAGATAGGGAGAACATAAACCAACATTTAGAATGTTTGTGTAGCTCCTATAATGCAAAAATCAAATATTTGAGGCAGGCACTCTTCTCAACATGTTCCTTTGCCATATCCCTGCCTTCTGCTATTGTAACTGCGTGTATTTCCAACTAGACTCTGGGCTTAGTGAGTGTAGAGATCGTTTCTGTACCCATCGCGTTTATAGCTATCTGTCTGGAGTCTAGCAATGTTCCTGGCACTCATGGCCATTCATAATCGCCTGCAGTTACAGAGCTTACTAAATGCCAGTAACAGTTCTAAGCACTCAATTCATTTAATTTTCACAACATGGCTTTGAAGTACATACCATTATTGTTGCCATTTCAAAGAGAGACTACTGAGACATCAAGAAAGCAAGTAACGTTACTGAAAGTTACATGTCAGAGTAAGAATTTGAATGCAGGCTTTCTGGAGCAAGAATTTGAATGCAGACATCCTTGACTTAAGTCACTATAGTGCAGGGGTTCTCAATCTTCCTAATGCTGCAGCCCTTTAATACAGTTCCTGTGGGTCGCAACCCACAGGTTGAGAACTGCTGCTATAGTGCCTTTTAATAAACATGCTCATATACCCTTGTACGATGCACCGCAGGTGTAATACTTGGTAAATGTGGAATGTAAATGTCTTAGCAAAATAACTAAGAAAATGCCAGGAAGACTATGTTAACTAGTGTGATGAAAATGTGTCAAACGGTCTATGAACCAAGTGTATGGTGCCCCGTGATCATATTAATGTACACAGCTATGATTTAATAAAAAAAAAAAAAGAAAAAAGAAAAAAAAAAAAGTAGATGAAATCCATGAGTGGTAGACCATATCAAATGTTACTGGTAACTTAAAATGAAGATAATTAAAATTAGAGTCACAGCAACCTTGATGAAAGCAATTTCAGTGGAGTGATGGGCTTGAAAACCTGGGTGGCATTGGCTCAAGAAAGAAGTATAAAGGGAGAGTGTGGTACAGTTAACTTATGAGCAGTCTTATGCTAAAGCAGCAGAGATATGGGAAAGGCACAGTGGAGGAAGCAATGTCAAAAGGATTTAAAAAATTTTTTTAATATGAAGATATAAGAAAAGCACATATTTTATGATGGTGGGAAATGATCCATAAAAAAGAAGAGATTGCTTCTTTAAGAAGATAAGATTTTTGCACAAGAGAGGGGATGCAATCTACTGAATGCAAAGAGGGGATGAGATCTACTGGCTCATACAGAAATATTGATACGTGATCTACATTAATAAGGGGGAATGCCCACTGCGGGCTTAGGAGAGGTGGGTAGTTTTGGAAGTATCTTCTGAATGGGAGTATTTGGAAATTTATCTTATGGTCATTTCAATTTTCCAAGTAAAGTAGAAACCAAGGTGGTCATCAATAAAAATGTAAAGATGTGAGGAGAACTGCTGGTTTTAGGGGAGTGAGAGATTAATCTATGACCTGAATGTGTTTTCCAGGAATCATTAAAAGATCATTTAAAATTAAATTAGTATTGAGTAATTGTGATGATTATTTTTCTGATCTGAAGCACACAACATTTAAAGATCAGAGTACATTGTCATGCTCTGTGGCACCCAAAGCAGTTGTATAAAAAGCAAAGTTTGGCTCTAGTCTGGGTGATACTTAGTTTACTCCATCAAACAAGAGGACCAAGGGGTCTAAAATTATGTGATCATGGAAATCTAATTTTTTTATTTTTATTAAATCATAGCTGTGTACATTGATATGATCATGGGGCATCATACACTAGTTTCACAGACTGGTTGACACATTTACATCACACTGGTTAACATAGCCTTCCTGGAAATTTCACAGTTATTGTGTTAAGACATTTACATTCACA